>CAUYRH010037968.1:0-28157 GCA_963574655.1 Perodicticus potto | reverse complement strand
GGTGGAATCACACTTATGGTGCATCTTAGAAGGGTACAAGTGAAAATTTCTAAATGTAGAATATAAATGTGTTCATATAGTGATTAAAAGGCCATGAAGGCTATGTTAAATAGTTCAATGAAAATATTTCAGATTGTATATAAAGTCAGCACATAGTGCCCCATGATTGCACCAATGTACACAATTATGATTTAATAAAAATTAAAAAAAAAAAGAAAAGAAAAAAAAGAAAAAATAAGATTTTTTTTTTCTTTCCAAATAACGAAAAGTCCAGTGTGGATAGTTCCAGGACTCTGTGGAGCCCATGGGACAAATTTCCTTGTACCCTCTAAAGGTTCACTGAAAAAAAACTGTCTAAAGGCAGATTAATAGGAGAAAAAAGGCATACAAATTTTATTTTATGTGCATAAGTGTGGAAGCCATACAAAAAATATGAGACTCAAAGAGGGGCCAGATGGTTGAGGTTGAAGTGCTCTCTTTATAGGCGAGAGATGTATCTGCTTGGAAGACAGACATTATTTTGTAAGTGATTTTCTTTGGAAGCTTGTATGGAACAAGTTATGGGAAGGTCAGGGGCAGAACTGCACAGAATAGAGTTTCTAAGCTGCCCTTGGAACAGATGAGAAGTCTGTCTGGACATGGTGACAACTCCTAATCTCTTCCTACTCTAGTGGCTCATCTTTCCTGGTTATTTGGTGAGGTTCCTACAGAGAGATTCTTCAGACAATCTCGTTTCATTTGCAAAGAAGCTCTCCTGGTCAGATAAGAAAATCACAGAGAGGCCCTCCCAGAGACGCTTCTTTGGGAGGGAGGATTAGAGAGACAGAGAGGTAGGGAATGTCAGAGAGAGAGGCCTTGGTCCTGGCTTTCTTCTGAGACCTTTCAATTTTCGATGCACTTAGTATGTCAAAGAGCCATTCTTTGGGGAATCATTTTCTCCTGCCAACAATTTATTTGCTAGCCATCAATCTTGACTCTTGTCCTTCTGTTGATGGGCACAATAGGGCTCCCACATGCAACTGAGTCCCCATGCAAGCACATTCAAAGGTTTGGAGACGCAAGAAGTTGCCCTTTTATTAGGATTGAAAATCTTTCTCCCTGAATTCCTTTCTGGTCCCATTGGCCAAGGTGGATGGTATGCCCATGATCTGGCAAGCAAGGCTGAGAAAATGCAGAGCCAGCACATGCAGTAAGAGGCAAGCTCCGTCACACAAAAAAGCAGCCATGGCAGGCAGCCAACAGTCCTCTCCACAGGAGGCAACTCAGGGAGAGACAAGAGTGCTTTGGCCACCATCTTTGCATCTCCTCCAGAGACAGTAAACAGATATGCATGGAGTAACAGCCCAAAATTGTTTATTAAGTATGTAAATCAAAACTCAAGCTCAGGGGAAAGGAATCCTTTACTTCAGATAAGAAAGTCTTCTTGGAACAACCCTTGACAGGACTAGAAAGTGATAAAACCTTTTTAAAAAGCAATTTGGCAGCATGACCCAAAAGCCTTTGAGAAATGTGCGTATCTCTTCTCCTAAATAACTCCCCTTGTAGTAATCTACTATAAATAAATAATCAGATCCACTATTTAGTGAGTATACAGAAAGAAAAAAATAAATAATCAGAGATGTATAATATGCCAAGATGTCTACCAAACACTGTTCATAATATGAAATACGGGGACAACCTGAATGCCTAATAACAGTTGAGTGATTAAAAAAGTTATATGTTAGAATACAATGCACTTATTTAAAAATCATATTTTAAAAAAATATTTAATGACATAGGAAAATGTTCCTGAGTTACTGTAAGTGAAAACCAAGTTACAAAATTATATACACATAAAATGAATTTAAAATAATGTTTTCTGTGTTAGAATTTATATTTTTACATTTAAATAAGAAAAACATGGTTTTTTCCAGCAAGCATATCAAAGTGTTACCAGAGGTCATTTCTGAATATAAAATAGCGGGAGATTTTTATCTCCTTCTTTGTCCTTCTTTTTGATGTTCAAGTTTTCTTTAGTGAATGTGGATAACATGTATAATATTTAAAATGTAAATATCATGTTTTTTTAACATCTTTTTCATTGAGTTTGGAAATAAATTCTGGGGGGGGTCATTCTGCCTTGCTAGAAACAATTAAGCTGATACCAACTTGTGTCTTTTTGCTCACAGTAGGTATTTGCTATCTGTTTTGATTAATGAATGGGAAGGTAGCAGGAAAGAAGACGCACCGAATCTGCTCATTCTCCACGAAGGGAAGGAAAGAATATACAGGAAAGAATCTTCACCAGCTTTACCTAGTTGCTGCAGGGCAGGGGAGTGGGAGAAAATGTGAAAGCTACAAAATCTAAGAGCTTAGACTTTGATGTTTAATGGATCTGGGTTCAATCCCACCTCCATCACCAATGAAGTTAAGTAAGCTTAGGCAACTTGATCTCATGAGCTCTGTGTTATGGCACAGAATTAAACCTATACCTAACACATCTGGCGGGAGAGAGATCCCAGGAGAAAGGCACGTCACACAGTGCTGTGTGGCCTGTAGAAGGCGCTGATACTTGCTGACTGTCATTTTTGTGGCTGTTGGCACCATTATCACCAGTCCAGCATCATATCCGCTGTTCTCTTCCCTCCTTCACCTACTCTCTGCCTCGAGACCCTGACAGTTGGCAGTCAGCCCGTGCTAGGAAGGTGGGACCTGCCCCAGCCTCCTCCACCCCTTTGTCACTGCTAATTCACAAACTGTTAGCTGTTCTGGTGACCAAGAGCAGGATATATTTATGAAACATTTTGCATTGTATAAAGCCTTTTGCAAAAGGTGCCATAGTTCAGACAAAATGAACTTCCTTTAGCTCAGGGAGAAATTCTCAATTATTCCTTTGAGCCTTCCAAACTCCCTAGCTAGTTAAGAAATCTAAAGCAAATTTCCAGAGCTTTAAGCACTTTGCAAAATAAAGTGCCCCTAAATATGTAAAGCTTTTTCAAAGGCATGAAATAAATGATACCAGCTGTTAATAACTTAAACATGGGCCAAAATTCTTTAAAATAAAACAACTTGATCGTCTTCAAAGTACCTTTCGCTTATGTCCTTTAAATCTTCACAGTACAATTAATGTAGGAATTACTCTTGTGTTCAGATGAGAAGGAGGCTGAGAGAGTAAAATTAACTGAGAGATTAACCCAAAAAGCATTAATAACAGTAATTTCTGCCCTTAACCTCTCTTGGTATTACTTAGGATAAGGCTCAGCGGTTTCATTAGCAAAGTGGGGATACCCAAGGGCATGTCACAGAGATGAATTTAGAACATAGTACTTATTATTTGGGGGCAGTCACTATGTTCAATGAGCTCTCATTTTAACCTCACAACAGCATCCCTATGATGTGGCACTATTATTCCCATTTTTAGATGAGAATATTGAGGTTTGAAGCAATTTAGTAACTTGCTCAAAGTTAAGGTCAGTATTTGTTTGGTCCCCTCCGTCAGGCCTCCAAGCCAGTGCTCTTAAAACCCCTAGTGGTCTCTCGTGTTCCGTCCGTCTATATATACTGCCACAGCCCACCGCTGCCACTGCTTGTGGAGGCCCAGGACTGGCCAGGTCTTGGGCCAGCTTATCTAGGTTCTGGACGTGGACCACTGAACTACCTTGCTTGGGAACAATTACCCTTAGGTGTCTGAGGGCTATTCACTCTAGCCAGAGAGAGAAAAAGAGTCTTTGAGAGAAAGAAGCAGTCTCAATAGAAGAATGAGTCTTACAGCCTTTCACAGAGAGACGCCGTGCAGGCGTTCTGCAGGCAGGAGAAGCAAATGAGTCAGAGTGAGCAAGTCCGTGATAGAACAGCCTGCTCCCCTGACTGCCTACTCCTGCTGCTACTTGTAGGGGTGATCTCATGGCTACTTGCACCACAGAGGTAGAGACTACCAATCACTGATACTCTAGTCTCGGGAGCTCTGGTGGTTGGAGAGCCAAATCCCTTCCCATGCCCTTTTCACCAAGGTGGTCCATTATCCAGCTACAGGTGTTTCTTATAACTCTTACTCCTCCTAGCCATAGGCTACGGGCCACTACAGTATATACTGTTCTTCTGTAGCTGGGACCATACTGCCAATATCTGGGTCACTTGTGTTCTAATGAGCAGTGGGAGGAGATGAGCTGTTCCTCAATAGGTTGCCCATCTGGAGCTTGTTTCCAGGTGAACAATTCAACATTTCATTGGTTTTGCTCCACTTTCAGTGCTTAGTGCTTTTGTGACACAAGGTCTCTCAGCTAACGTTTGCAGAATCATCTGGTTAAGCCTGTGGTGGTGAATTTTACGCATCTACTTGGTTGGACCACAGGGTGCCCAGATATTTAGTCAAACATTATTCTGAGTGTTTCTGTTAGGGTGTGTTTAGATGAGATTAACATTGTAATTGGTAGGGTAACCAGATTGCCCTCCTCCTCAATGGGAATAGGCCTTATCCAATCAGTTAAAAAAAGCCTGGATAGGGCGGTGCCTGTAGCTCAGTGGGTAGGGTGTGGGCCCATATACAGAGGGTGGCGAGTTCAAACTTGGCCCTGGCCAAACAGCAACAAAAAAACAGCTAGGTGTTGTGGTAGGCGTCTGTAGTACCAGGTACTCAGAAGGCTGAGGCAAGAGAATTGCCTAAGCCCAAGAGCTGGAGGTTGCTGTGAGCTGTGACGCCATAGCACTCTACCGGAGGTGATAAAGTGAGACTTCATTTCTATAAAAAAAAGAAAGAAAGCCTGGATAGAACAAAAAAGACTGACCCTCCCCTGAATAACGAAAAATTCTCCAGCAGACAGAATCTCAACTTCACCTGCACCATCTGCTCTCCTAGGTCTCAAGCCCGTTGGCCCACCCTACAGGTTTGGACTTGCCAGCCTCCATATCACGTGAGTTGTTTCCTTACAATAAATCATATCATATCAATGAGATATATCTCAGCCTTAGTTGTCATTTGCCCAGCAATAGGGGAGACAGAATAGGAATTTCTTTCTCTTAGTTTGTAGGAAGAAAAAAGCACTTTTATATATATGTTTGCCTCCAGACCCTTTACCTATCGTGTGAATAGCACAGCCAACACCAGGGATGTTTGACTCCCAAGCATCTGTTCCTCACCCTTGCAGTGAGCTGAATAGTGCTCTCCAAAAAGATAGGGCCACTTCCTGATCCTCAGAAACCGTGAATGTGACCTTACTTGGCAAAAGGGTCTTTGCAGATGTAAGTAAGTTAAGGATCTCAAGACGAGATCATCCTGAATTACCTGTGTGGGCCTTAAATCCCATAACAAGCATCCTTGTAACACTTACACTACTAAGCACACAGTAAACACTTAATGGAAACACTTCAATTAAGACCCAGCTAGACCTTAATTTGGAAATCTCTCTTTGTTTCTTTTAGAGATTCATGATCTTTTCTTTCGGCTAGAATTAAAAAGGTCTCCTTGGAAAACAGAAACTGGATTAAAATAAAAGCTCTCAGAATGTAGGCTAAACACTAATCCAAAATATAAAACATATAAAGTAGTGACAGAGTAGGGGGTAGTCCTTTAAGCCTTTCGATATATAATTAATAGAGAACTAAACCCAATTTCAAAATTACCAAATACATAGATATAAAGATAGTCACAGTACACAACATGTCACAGTACACTAGGGCAAATTCCACTGATCAGTCAGAGAAAGGGAGGTTAGGAGAAGGATAGAATGGTTTTGCCAAAAAATATAATAAAATAATAAAAACAAAGTAGGGGCAGCAACTGTGACTCAGTGAGTAGGGCACCAGCCCCATATACCGAGGGTGGTGGGTTCAAACCCAGCCTCAGCCAAACTGCAACAAAAAATAGCTGGGCATTGTGGCGGGTGCCTGTAGTCCCAGCTTCTCGGGAGGCTGAGGCAAGAGAATCACCTAAGCCCAGGAGTTAGAGGTTGCTGTGAGCTGTGACACCACAGAACTCTACTGAGGGAAATAAAGCAAGACTCTGTCTCTACCAAAAAAAAAAAGTAAAAAAAATCCTACTGCCAGGAAATCAATAAAAGCTTTTGTCATACTATCATAAACTGTGCTCAAGTAAGTTTGAATTTATTATTCCCCAGTTCAATGCTTTCATTTATTTAACATTTATTAAACATCTAGTAAGTAGTTCCTGGGCGGTGCCTGTGACTCAGTGAGTAGAGCACCCGCCCCATATACTTAGGGTGGCGGGTTCAAAGCCGTCCCCAGCCAAACTGCAACAAAAAAATAGCCGGGCGTTATGGCGGGCGCCTGTAGTCCCAGCTACTCGGGAGGCTGAGGCAAGAGAATCGCCTAAGCCCAAGAGCTAGAGGTTTCTGGTGAGCTGTGATGCCACAGTACTCTACCAAGGGTGACAAAGTGAGACTCTGTCTCTCAAAAAAAAAAAAGTAGTTCCTGACCACCATGTTCTATTATCTACTGGAGAGGTACAAACAATTGCGATGTATGGTAGAAAGAACCGAGCATCACAGACAATCAAAGGGAAGAGATGTTTACAGTGAATTTCCAGAGAAAGCACTAACACAGATGGCTGCCCAGATCTCTTCTGGATGTGATAAGTCTAATTCCAGACTGTCATTCAAGTCAGTATAGTAAGCCTTTCTATCGGATGGGTTTACTCTATCTTGACATTATTGCTTTACTTTTGTAAACCAAACACAATTTCACTCATGTATGTTGTCTGTTTCTCTTCCTCTATCAGAAAGTAGGCTTCATGCCTGCTTGGCTTGGTTACTCTGTAATAGTGCCTGGTTCACAGGAGATGTTCAACACATATGTGCTGAATGATGAACCAAAACACAATATCTGCTCAAACAACAGCTTAAGAGAATGGAATCCAGGCAGCCCTCAAGCATACCCATTAGCCCATTAACACAGTGGTTCTCAACCTTGCTAATGCCACAACCCTTTAATACAGTTCCTGTGGGTCACGACCCACAGGTTGAGAACTGCTGCATTAGCAGAAAGTGCCATCTTAGTCCATTTGCGCTGCTGTAACAAAATACCTGAGACTGACTAATTTATAAATAACGGAATTTTTTTTTTTTAAGACAGAGTCTCACTCTGTCCCTCTGGGGAGAATGCAGTGGTATCATCAACCACATCATCAGCAACCTCAAACTCTTAGACTCAAGAGATCCTCTCACCTCAGCCTCCTGAGTAGCTGGGACTACAGACATATCCCACCACGCATGACTAGTTTTTCTATTTTTAGTAGAGACAGGGTCTTGCTCTTGCTCAAACTAGCCTTGAATTCCTGAGCTCAAACAATCCACCTGCCTTGGCCTTCCACAGAGCTAGAATTACAGGTGTGAGCCACTGTGCCCAGTCAATAAATAAAATATTTCTCACAGCTTGGAAGCTGGAAGTCCAAGATCAAGGCGCACATAAGTCTGGTGTCTGGTGAGCTCTGCTTTCCGTACTTCAAGATGGTGCCTTATTGATGTGTCTTGTGGAGAGAACAAATGCTGTGTCCTTATGTGGTGAAAGGATAAAAGGGCAAAAGACTCAAATACTGTCTGAAGCCTGTTAAATAAGTACCTTAATCCCAGTCAAAAGGGCCCTTGTGACCTAATTCCTCCTTGAAGGTCCCCTATCTTAATATTATTGCATTGGAGATTAAGTTTTAACACAAATTTTAGAGGGGACAAAAATATTCAAACTATAGCAAATGCTATAGCAAGTCCTCCAAAAGAGATCAACACCCTCCTGACCTTCCTTATTCACCATCCTCCAACAGTAGATATGGGCCCCAAAGCAAAATTTGCTTTTACAATCTTGCTTTCTTGCTCTTAACTAATTGGGCAGAATAGACATGTCATCTAAACTCAGCCAATCCAATTCTCGTCCCTGGGATTGAATTTTGGCTTTGTAATAATAGGGGGAGTTTCGCAAAATGACCTAATAAAATCATTTACAGATCCAGTGCAAAGGAAGGAGAATCCGCATAACATGACAAAAGTAATGTAACGCTGGACAACACAGCACAAAGAAGAAAATAAAATGACCACTCGTCAGAGTTTCTAATAATGAAAAAGAGGAAATAGCTGACATGCCCAAAAAGAAACAGATAAAATATTAACAGATAAGCTATGGTACATGAATACCAGTCAGTACTTTCACAGAAAGATCTCCAAAACATATTGGTAAGTAACAAAAGTCAGACACAGGAGAAAATATGCAATGTGCTACTATTTATATTTTTTAAATACTATATAGTGTATATAAAAGACTACAAGAATATAATCCATACAGATAGTCATCGCTACCTCTGGGGAATGGAGAAGTGAAGAGGAACTTCTGTTTTTTATATTAAATATTTTATAGTATATGAATGTATTATGATGTATTCCATGTTCATGTGTTTTATTAAAGGGAAAACCAAAGAATTATGAAAAGATACTTGAAGAGAAGTAGAATTGACTAAACCTAGAGATAAGGAAAAGGGGGCTGTGGCCACTGCTCAAATTTGAGGGGATGAAGCCTGATGATGGAGCAGAAGGGATAGTCAGAAAGACCTAGATGTGCAACAGATTTGGTGTGTAGAATTGAGACTTGTAATTGGTTAAATGTAGTAAGAGGAGGAGAGAGCATTCAGACGGAGAGGCAACATACTCTCATAGTACGACCATGGGCTTTGGAACTCAGTTACCAGGACTCAAAGCCCCTCTCAGTTAAGGGACACCAGGCAAGTGAGTTCACATCTCTGTGTTTCAGTTTCATCCTTTGTGAAGTAGAAATGATAATATTATTTCCTAGCTCATACGGTTTTTGAGAATTGACTCATACAAAGTGCTTAGAAATTGAAAATGCTCAATATATATTAGTTATTATTGGAATGACCCCCATAACATCACCTTCATCATCATCATCATCATCAATGTTATCATGCTTTTCATCATTAGGACCAATCTAAAGCCCTAAGCTTAGGTGACCAGCTAGGAAGAGAGAAAAATATTGAAGCATTCTCTAGGACTGAAAGTTCGAGAAGAAAAAGGAAACCAGGAAGAGCTCAAGAGCCTGATTACTGCAGCTGACTACATCACGGAGCGGAAAAAAGTAGCATCAAATGAAGGCTTTAACTTGCCTAGCGAGTTAGACAAGGATTGGGTTCAAAGGAACTTGCAGGAATAGCTATATTTTACAAGAGGGAAACACTGGTAGAGTTTTTTCCCCTCATTTTAAATTTATTTATAAAAATAGATATATAGAATATGTGTTTATTACCTCAGTCTTATTACGATGAATTAAAACATTAAGCCAAAGCAAAAGTCCCCTGAGCAAATACAACCTCATCACCTACCCCAGATCCCTTTCTCTGCTTTTAGACATATATGCATCACTACAGTGAACATCTAACTCGGGGCATGCAATCAAAATGTAGCCTTATTATTGTTTTCCATCATCTCTTTAAAATTTATTCAGGTGGTGTCCCAGTGCATTCAGGCTGCTATAACACAATACCTCATACTGGCTAATTTATAAACAACAGAAATTTATTGCTTCACAATTCTGGATACTGAGAAGTCCAAGATCAAGGCAGATTCAGTGTTTGGTAAGGGCCCATGTGTAGATGGCACCTTTATGTGTTCCTTACATAATAGAAGGGACCAACACACTCCTTCCATTGTCTTTTACAAGGACACTAATCCCATTGGTGAGGGCAGAGCCCTCCCAGAGGCCCTACTTCTTCATAGAATCACCCTGGGAAGATGTCAACATACAAATTTGCAAGGGCGGGGGATGGGGAGGAGAGGTTCACAAACATTCAGACCATAGCAGGTAGAGTAATCCCATTCCAGCCCTAGAGGGAAATTATGGCAAACTCACGACTTTTCTGCTTCTGATCCCTCCTAGGCATATGTTCTGAGAAGGAGGTTTCTGAAGAGAGAAGAAAGTAGAATCTGGGGCTGCGCCTGTGGCTCAGTGAGTAGGGCGTCGGCCCCATATGCCAGAGGTGGCGGGTTCAAACCCAACCCTGGCCAAAAACTGCAAAAAAAAAAAAAAAAGAAAGAAAGAAAGAAAGTAGAATCTAGAAAAGGTCTTGAACTGTGCTGTACCACCAGCACTTTCTGCTCTGTTAGAGACCAGTCTGTCATGTGGGCTACTTTCTGGGGTTTTCAGAAGCCACCCCCAACTACCACTCCCATGAAGTACAGAGGTGCTACTCTCAAGCACTACTCGATTTCTGCACCATTGACTCTTGCCATGGGGCTTTCTCACTCTCAGGCAGAAGCTCCCTATAGAAGGACTGGAATCCAGAGTCTCTGTCTCATTTACCTAGCCCAAGAAGGGAAGCACTCTGACTCCCTTGCTCCAGCCAAATCTGGGATCACAGGCTGGGCGTGGCAGCTCACGCTGAAGAAGTACAAGAGCCAGGAATTATCTTGTAACCAATTCCTGTGTATATTCCGCATAAGTGGATTGGACTTTGAAACTTGCCGTCTATTATGCAGTGTCCCCAAAATCGCCATAAGAGGGAAAAACGGGAAATTGTAGCTACATGTACCTTTATTTACAAAATATTCAACACAAAATCTTACAAAATATTCTCTAGATATTGGCCACCTCTTTCTACACACTCACACGGAGTCTTCTCTCCCACTCATGGTGAACACTCTACAAAATAGCTGTTGTGATTTTTCATGTAGTTTGATGTTTCAACCTTGAAATGTTGATTTTAACATTCTTTTACACGTAGACACCTACAACTTTGTTTTGTATGCTTTGTTTTACATAAATGGGTTCACCTTTTGCTGTTTTACAACTTCTATTTTTTTCCATTGAAACTTGTATCTTAGAAACTCTTATCAATAAGCACGTATGATTTAATTTATTTATTACCCTCTTGGATACCAGACATAATCAGTTGGACCCACTTCTTTATACTGGCAGCAAGCAAAGATAAACTCTTCCAGCAGCCAAATTTGACTCCTAATATTTGTTTAGCTTGGTGGACGCAGAGAGTTTAATGGCATTTAAATGCTTTGCGCTCCTCACCGGGCCGTCTACGACCCCACCCCCACCCCCACAATGACCACAGATTTAACTTACCCACTTTGAACCAAGAGGAAATAAAGTCAGTGAATTCTCACACAACTTGCACTTTCTCACTCATTCTAATTCTCTCCTTATAAGATTACTCCCAGCCCAGCAAAACCTTTCAAATTAGGCGTAAGCTGATTTAATCGTCCTTGCCGCTTTTTGCACCTCCAGACGTTAGAGGGCGACAAAACTCCGGGCGACTTATTGGCTTCCAAGAAAGGCCGCTCCCGCCGCGCACGACTTCACGTAGACGTTGGGGGCGGAGCCCCGTTCTGTGCGCGGTGACTGGCGGCGCCACTGGCGGCAGCTGGAGGCGTAATAGTGCGGGTCGCGGACTTGGAGAAGTTCCTAGGCGGCAGTGGCGCCGGCGACGACGACGACAGCGGGAGCTGGCCTCGGGCTTGTAGCTCACAATGCCGACGGTGGAGGAGCTCTATCGCAATTATGGCATCCTAGCCGATGCCACGGAGCAAGTGAGCCAGGTGAGCACCCGAGCGGCCTGCAGGGCCCGGACCTCCTTGGCCTCTCAAGTGGCGCTGCCGGCGGAACTCCCCGGGCAGGGCAGGGGCTGCTGCATCGCCCTCCCGCGGGCTCCCAGTTTCTTCCGGCGATTTCTTCGCGTTGGGTCTCTCTGTGGGAGTGTAGGCTGTGGCTTCACCAGGGAGACCGCAGTCCCCCGGGTCCCAGGCTCCCCAGCCTTTTCTCATTGTGGCGCTTCCAAATTCAGCCTCTTCAAGCTCAAGTTGAGTCTTTGGGGGGCTTTACTCTATAGATTGCTCTTAACTCTTTCTCCTCTTTTTCGGGGGAGGCGGTCCTTTGAAGATTAGATCGAGAGTTTTCTTGAAGAGGTTAAATACTTTTTTGGAGGAAAAAAATCTGCTACTCATTTACGAAAAGCGTTTAGGAGACAAGTTTGTGAAAAACAGAAGGGAGGCTCTTTCGTCCAGACGTTAGTGGTGAAGGCTCTATTCCATTTATTCAATATGCTTTTTGAGCGTCCACCGCACACTAGGGGCTGTGCCAATCACTGGAGGTACAGATGGAAAGATCCGTGGTTTTCTGGAATGCACATTTAGTGAGGGAGTCTAGTAATAAATAAGAAAGGTAAATTGCGAGGTGGAGGGAAGCTAAAATAGGAGAGGGTAGGGCACAAGAGTTGGGAAGGTGGGGGTCTAGTTTTCTTTGGAAAACCTCTCTAAGTTTGCCCCAGACGCAGTTTTTCAGTATTGAATTGCCCATATGAGCCATTGGTTTTTTTGTGTGAGTTTCACTGAACTTAAGGAGTTAAGGAGTGGTTCAGTGTGTGTTTTCTTGGGAAAAGAACCAGGCTCTCTTAGAGGTAATCTTGATCTTTGTTTTAGAAATCCCATGTCTTCTCAGTTCTTAGAACTTTATGTGATTCTTCTGCTTATGCATTCCTTGGAATAGAATGTGGAAGATCCTAGAGTCTAATAACATTAGCAGATCTATGGCAGTACTTTTCCCATCCTTTTTTCTGGACATGTGTGATTCACGTAGAATCTGAGCTGAACAAAAATTATTTATGTTGGGGGCCTTTTTGTAATTTAATCTAGAATTGTGAACATTCTGGTTTCAAGGATCAATTAGTTTTCCTTCCCTACTTATTTGCATTTTGGTATTTCACTGTTATCAATGGGAAATATACAGGGTGGCCATAAAGTCACGTGCAATTTTAAATTGCACAGGAACTTTATGGTCACCCTGTATTCTGACAGACTGTTGTAGATGTGAGTAGAGTCTGTCTTGTTGTTGTTGCAGTTTTGGCCAGGGCTGGGTTCGAACCTGCCACCCTTTATATATGGGACCGGCGCCCTACTCCCTGAGCCACCGGCGCCGCCCTTAGAGTCTGTCTTAGATCCATTGTGAAGACGAATTTTCTGTCCTTTAAAACATGTTAGGAAATTCTGTGATTAATCGTTGTTTGTATTGTTCCCAGAAAGGTGCAGTAGTGTAGACATTCTCAATTATTGTGTAATTTGCCTGTGACAGAGTTGGGGAAGATTATAGCACATTGTCTCACTTACATTGGACTTTGTTGATCATCAGCAAAGAGGATGAGGTGGAAACCAGAAAGCGATTCTTTATCAGGCTATAGAGGATGCTCTCCCAAAGAGATTTATCAAGAATCTTTTAGGGACTCTTTGAAACCATAAACATCCTGCTGTCCTGTCCCTCTACTCTTACGTTTTGGTGGAGTAGGAAAAAAGTTGAAAGCCACTTAGAATATGTTGGGACCAATGGAAACCAAAGTGGAATTTATATGTGGTACTATTAATAATTGAGAGTTGCTCACATTTTCTTATAACGTCACCTTTATAAACCAGATTAAATTGAAAGTTGTCCCAAAGAGGTCAGAAATGTCTTTCTCGTTGCAAAACTCTGCTATTAATTTAGGAAGGGAGTTTAAGAAATAAAAGCTCATGAAAAATGAAAGAAGTGCCCTTTCACGTAGACATTAATGAGGGCCCATGATTTATTCAGTACATTTTTTTGAGCACCAGCAATGTCCTAGGCACTGGAATTTAGCACATTTCCCTATAGATGATAGGTGTGATCAACACCTTCTGTAATGACAGCTGCCAAGCATCTATTTAAAACAAAACAGATAACCTGATTTTTGCTGGGCGCAGTGGCTCACATCTGTAATCTCAGCACTTAGGCGTAGACAGGTGGATTGCCTGAGCTCATAAGGTTCAGGACCAGCCTGAGCCAGCTAAAAATAGCTGGGCATTGTGGCAAGCAGCTGTAGTCCCGGGTACTTGGGAGGCTGAGGCAAGAGAATCACTTAAGCCCGAGAGTTTGAGGTTGCTGTGAGCTATGACACCACCGCACTCTACCTAGGGTGACAAAGTGAGACTCTGTCTCAAAAAAAAAAAAAAAAAAAAAGATACCTGATTTTCTTGTTAACTTATTAGATCAATTTTTAAGACATAAGTTTCCTGGCAAATGCCATCTGAACAACTTCTGAGACCATATTTGAGTTTGAACTTTCTCTTACTCTTTATTTTGATTTTTCCCTGAACCTTTCCCTGAGAGGTGAGTACTGCAGTTGCTCAGATTGCTGTCACAGGAGGGCATCCCCTCCATACTATCATCAATACTCTTCCAAGTAGTGCTCTCCGAATGTATAGGATAAACAGAAGTTCTCTGAGGTTTTATAGCGTATTCCCCTAAAGCAGATCAGATCCTTCTCTTTTGAACCTTCTTGACACTATGTTTGTATTTATTAATAGCGCTCCAGATTTGTATTTTATTTCATGTGAGGACTTTTCTTATTCCCTTATTAAGTTATAAAGTCTTGAAGTTAAAAAAAATCCTTTTTTTCTCTCCTTGCACGTTGTATCTGGCACTTCAGCCTTTAGATCTTTCTTTCTTAAAGTTGAAGAAATACATATATTCAAAGAAAGAACAGATATACATTAGAAACCGTTTACAAGGATTATCTCTGATGAATGATGAAGGGAGCTTTTACTTTATAAACACCTACACACACACACAAGCATGTATTTTTCTAATTAGCAAACTGCAGGTGATACATTTTAAGTGCGGCATTATTCAATACCCCAGAATTTTCCTGTGCTTTTATCTTTTTTCTTGTAAACTGCTGTGTTCTCTTTACTTATTCATCCTGCTTATCCCCACTCTGCGTCTGCTACTTGTTCAGATCTCCCTCCTCTGCTGTGTGTTCTTTTACCTGTTTAATCTTATTTCTACAGCGCTCTGGGCAGGATTGCCCACTAGATAAATTAGAACAAGCTGGGGCCCACCATTATTTTAAATTCTACTTCAGATTTTTATGACTTTTCTTTAAAAGGTAAATATTTATTTAGTCAAAAGTCGTTTAAAAGTTTAAAAAAGAGAATACCAGAGAACTGTTTATGGCCTATGACAGTTAGAATGATCTAAGTTTTTTTATGATTAAACTAAAACCACAGATCAACCAAGTTCATAATCCCTCCAAATATGTGCAAGTATCAATTTACTTTAGTGTCAAATGCAAACTAGACTTAGGAATTGAGTCTGAGGAAGAGAGTGGTAGCATAGCTTAGCCAATTATGTCTTCTTGTATCATACTTGAGAAATGTGTTTGAAACTACATTCTTTTCTAATGCTTTATTCCTTCAAACTTGCATTCTGGATGCAAACATGGCTTTACCTGCTGCATCACTGGCTGCATAACATCTATTGGTTGTGTTTAGACAGTCAATATCCCCAATTTTTTCTTTTAGAATATGTCTGATGAATGTGGAGCAAATTGTACTTATCTTTTTACTTAAAAGTATCTTAAGGGTTTCTTTAGAGTTCTGCTTTTATATTAGATATTAAACACACACCAAAATACACCATTTTTAAAAATACACTTAAAGTGCTTAAAATTAAAATTTCTTGTCAGGATCACAAATTTATGTATCTAACTGAAATGTACAACTGTGTTGGAAGTTGAAAAATAATCAGTGTTGTGTCCTAGTTGAAATATTTTATTGTTTTAACAACCGTAGTCAGTAAATCACTATGATCACTGATCTAATTGGAGTCTTTCAAACTCATGTTCTGAGTTCTTAGTTAACAAAAGGGGGTGCAAGAACCTTGCCAGATCTTGAATGTCAAAGGTAAAACTTAAGTCTTAAATATAGGTTCCACACAGACATCTAAACTGGGATGCAGCATACCAAGGACAGCAAGCCCCTTGGGAAGTTAAGACATTTCTACATATTCACACTAGAAATAATGAAAATTTCGACCACTGGGAGGCACCAGTTTCATCAAATAGTTTAGCATCGATTATGAATAGACTTTATAGAATGCAAAAATAAAATAATCGTTTTTACCAGCTCCCTGATTTGTCTTTTCTGCTTTGTTCTCTTTCAGCATAAAGATGCCTATCAAGTGATACTGGACGGTGTGAAAGGTGGTACTAAAGAAAAACGATTAGCAGCTCAATTTATTCCAAAATTCTTTAAGCATTTCCCAGAATTAGCTGATTCTGCTATCAATGCACAGTTAGACCTCTGTGAGGATGAAGATGTATCAGTAAGTTTGTGAATGATACTTACAGCAATCTTTCAGATGACTTTGTGTGTGGCTATTATAATTGAAATAGCAATCATATCAATATACAATAAAATACCACAATAAGATCTGACACAGCACCATATCCAGGCTTCAATCTACATTTGAGAAAATGTATTAGCTCTTTTTACCACCTTTGAATTGTGAAAAATGCATAGACTCTTAAAATACTTGTTCTGCTTATCCATTATTCACTGTTAAAAACAAGTGGCTCACATCTTTTTCATAGATTATTATTCATTGTGCATATGAAATTAGACTGTTAGTTTTCAATTTGTGCTCAGTTAGATATTTAAAGTATTACCAGTGTCACATCCTAAAATATTGTTTCAACACCCTTGTATGTTTTGCATAGCAGAAAAATAATTGGTCGGTGTAATAATTATGTATGGTAGTACTAGCTTAGGAAGACATAGTTTTCCTTGAAACAGAATTAACTGTTAGCATTTCTGTTGGCTGATACAGGTTCCTAAGAAACAGTTTTAGTAGGTATGACATTACCACAGTAGCTATATTTAAGGAATACTGTATTATATGTTCAAAGGTAGTAAAAACCCAACCATTATATATAATTAGTATATAAACAGTTTATAATCTCAAATCTGTCTGCTCTGATCAGATAATATTTTTACCATCTCTCTCAACCACATTTTATTTTTTCTGTGAAACTTGAATATTAAATTGGAGCAGATTATTTTAAAAATTGCTAAAAATCTCATGTTTTATATCTATGACTCATATATCTCTAATTATGGTTTCTCTGTAGTTTTTGTTTTTTGTAAAGCTGAGTTTGTTGTTTGTTTAAAAGCTGAAATGATAGTATTTGATTAATTCTTTTATGAAATCATGCCCAGATTCGACGTCAAGCAATTAAAGAGCTGCCTCAATTTGCCACTGGAGAAAATCTTCCCCGAGTGGCAGATATACTAACCCAACTTTTACAGACAGGTAAGGGATTTTATTAATATCTTTTTATCTAAATACAATAAATTCAGGCAGGGCACGGTGGCTCACGCCTCCAATCCTAGCAAACGGAGAGGCTGAGGTTGACAGATGCCCTGGTACTCTAGCCTGGGACAACAGAATGAGATGCTCAAATTTTATATATTTTTAATATATTTCATATATAAATATGACTCTTTCTTTTTAGCTTTGGGGGGATGCTAAAGTTCCTACCTCTGATAGTGATTAAACTTTTTTTCACTCAGTAGTTTGAAGCTTAGTAACTTCTGATTATGTAATAATTCTAGTATTGTTTTGTTTTTAATTCTGTTTATAAAGGTGCAGTGATTAATTTATTTTGGGAATTATGATGTATTATAAATTTTCCCCAATTTCCTGTAGTTTCATAATTGTACTATCTTAACATAAAAAGTTTTTCAGGCATACCAGATGAGGTTCTCCGTCCTTATAAGGAAAGTGTATCTTCTTGGCACTTGAGAAAATGACCTAGTTATAAGTCTCTTGTCAATGTAATATTTGAGAAACTATGTTGAATCTTAAGTTTGAAATTGAAGTAGATGGGCTTGGCGCCTATGGCTCAACAGGCTAAGGCGCCAGCCACGTACACCTGAGCTGGCGGGTTCGAATCCAGCCCGGACCCACCAAACAACAGTGACGGCTGCAACCAAAAAAAATGGCCGGGCGTCGTGGCAGGCGCCTGTAGTCCCAGCTACTTGGGAGGCGGAGGCAGGAGACTCGCTTGAGCCCAGGAATTGGAGGTTGCTGTGAGCTGTGATGCCACGGCACTCTACCCAGAGCGACAGCTTGAGGCTCTGTCTCCAAAAAAAAGAAATTGAAGTAGATGATAGTTGTAATATATTTTACATTCATGGTGTTGCTTTTTTTCTATCTAGATGACTCTGCAGAATTTAACCTAGTAAACAATGCTCTGTTAAGTATATTTAAGATGGATGCAAAAGGTAAGGCCAGTTCTTGTTCTGAATTGTGTTTGGTGTCTAGAAGAAATCAGGCAGTTTGATGTTACCAATGAAAGATAAAGTGTGAGGTTCATTCAAAAATCTGTTTCATAAAAATTCTTGGTATTCCAAAAAAAGTGTCAGCTCAAGACATTTATGACTAGAAAAACCAGCAGAAATAATTTTCTACTAGAAATCTATTGGAAAAATTCCTTTGGCCACTTTAAAGAAAAACATAGGTTTTATTAAAATAGTCATTTGTTTAAAAAAGAACATCATGCTCAAGTTGGTCCTGTATCCATAAACAAAGCATGTGATCACTCTTTGGTTGGGGCTGTAGAAATTTCCAACTAACTATAACCAATATTGATGGTATTTAGAATGTTTACTAACTTGTATGAATTTAGTTAAATTGAAAAATTTCATTACACTATAGAATTGACTTGGCACAGACAACTGTTTTGTTTTACAGGGACTTTAGGTGGGTTGTTCAGCCAAATACTTCAAGGAGAAGACATTGTTAGAGAAAGAGCAATTAAATTCCTTTCTACAAAACTTAAGACTTTACCAGATGAAGTCTTAACGAAGGAAGTGGAGGAACTTATCCTAACTGAATCCAAAAAGGTACGCTTCAGTCATCATTTGTTAGAAATTTCTCTAAAGCGAAAGGAACTTATTTGAAATTGGCAGTATTCATCGATGCATTGTATGGCTCTGTATGAAATGGTTTGTCCCATCAGAAGAACCACCATAGAACTTCATGTTTTTCTTATATTTAGCACTTTGGTCATTTGTAATGATGTATCAGTGCATTAATTTAAAGAGATATAATGATATTCAGATCCTTTGTGGTATTACCTTCAAAATGTGGCCATTCTTCAGGACTCTGTGCAAATCACCTCCTGCAGGAAACTTTCCCTAATTCCTATTCTTTTCTTACATCTTAGGGTATTGTCTCATAGTATTCTGGATTATTTCAAAATGAAATGCCTTATCATATTGAAATGGTGTGTTTTTGTCATCTTACCCCATGCTTATTTGTCCATGCTTCTAGCATAAAGCATGGTTACAGATGCTATGATTGGCAAGGTGTGTTACAATTAACTGTTTCATTTCAAAGTGTCAAAGTGAACTTATTTGCTTTTATTATATGGTCAGATGATTTATTTACTTTTATTATATGACTCTGTAATAGCACCATTTTCTTGCTTCTTGTCAAGATTTCTTCAGTGACAGAGAAAAGAGTAGCTCTCCAGCTGGGCATATCAGAATATTTTACATATGCCCCAGCTAGTAATCAGGTAGAGCATGTCATGGTTGTGAGCCCCCTTTGTTTGGCGAATAGAAAGGTTTAGACCCACTGATAAGGAAGACTTAAGACTTGCAGAGCATTCTATTTTGTATACAATGACCATATGAATGTAAGTAAAGTTGCTTTTAAAGATAGGAGACTATCTGGTTCAATAGTTTGATAGATTTCTCAACCCCTTTTTTTTTTTTTTTGTAGAGACAAAGTCTCACTTTATCGACCTCGGTAGAGTGCCGTAGCATCACACAGCTCACAGCAACCTCCAACTCCTGGGCTTAGGCAATTCTCTTGCCTCAGCCTCCCGAGCAGCTGGGACCACAGGTGCCCACCACAACACTATTTTTTTGTTTGCAGTTCGGCCAGGGCTAGGTTTGAACCCGCCACCCTCAGTATATGGGGCCGGTGCCTTACTGACTGAGCCATAGGTGCTGCCCTCTTAACCCTTTTTTAAATCAACCTGAAGAGCCTTCTTAGACATTTTTTTTCTTTACTTCCCCTCTCATGCAATTTTTTTTTTTTATTAAATCATGAAGAGGTAGATCATATGTACATTATACATTAATGGGGTACAATGTGCTGGTTTCATATACAGTTTGGAATGCTTACATCATACTGGTTGATATAGCCCTCACCTCATTTACTTAATTATTATGGTAAGACATTTATACTCTATACTTAATAGATCCGACATGTACCCTTGCAATATGCACCATAGTTGTGATCCCACCGTTTTATGAACCTCTGAGAAAAGAAATAGCTGAAGATGTTAACAAATGGAAAAATACACATGCTCACGGCTGGGAAGAATCAACATTGTTAAAATGTCCATATTACCCAAAGCAATATACAAATTTAATGCAATCCCTATCAAAGTACCACTGTCATACTTTAAAGATCTGGAAAAAATAATGCTTCGTTTTATATGGAACCAGAAAAAAACCTCTAACAGCGAAGACATTACTCAGAAATGAAAACAAATCAGGAGGAATCAACGCTACCTGACTTCAAACTATACTATAAATCTGTAGTGATCAAAACAGCATAGTACTGGCACAAAAATAGAAAGGTAGATGAATGGAACAGAATTGAGAACCAAGAGGTGAATCTCATGTAATTTTAATGCACCAAGGCACTACATACATAGCTGTTTGTGGTACTGTATGTGTATATGTGCTTTATACATAAAAAAGTACAATTTTCCAAGAACCCAATTTTTGCCCCCTTGGAGAATACATGGTTTACACTGAAGCTTAGTTGTGTGAAGCTACAAGTTGTCTTTTCAGTATTTCAAAAGCATTAATATCACACTGACTTTAGTAACTGAAGAAAATTTGCTGTTGTTTTTCCATTCTGTTTTTTCTTTTCCATTCAAATGCTAAAGATACTATTATCTTGACTTAACCTCTTTCATAGGTCCTAGAAGATGTGACTGGTGAAGAATTTGTCCTATTCATGAAGATACTTTCTGGTTTAAAAAGCTTACAGACAGTAAGTGGAAGACAGCAACTTGTGGAATTGGTAGCAGAACAGGCCGATCTAGAGCAGACCTTCAATCCCTCAGATCCTGACTGTGTGGACCGGCTCTTACAGTGTACTCGGCAGGCAGTACCCCTCTTCTCTGTAAGCTCTTTGTTTTACATAGTTGGTATTTTTATTATTCATTAGCTATTTATATTTCTGTAGATAAGCACTTTAACATTCTCTTTAAATCTTTCCATAAAAATATTCTCAGTGAAGTGAATGTCCCTTAGTCTGAAATGCTTGGGACTAGATGTTTTGGATTTTGGCTTTTAGAATTTGCATTGTGCCAAGTTGAGCATCCCTAATCCAAGAGTCTAAAATCTAAAACGTTTCAATGAGCATTCCCTTGAGCATGCCACTGAGCATCATGTCATGCTCAAGAACTTTTGGATTTTGGAACATTTTGGATTTTTAAAAGTCAGGAGATGCTGAGTGTTTTAGCATGTATCCCAGCAACTTGGGAGACTGAGGTGAGAAGGTCACTTGAGCCCAAGAGTTGAAGACCAGATTATGCGATACAGCAAGACACAGTCTCAAAAAAAAAAAAAAAAGAAGAAGAAGAAGAAATAGAAAAAAATCATCAGAATTTTGCATTCTGTCTTAGGCTTTGTGTTTTCCCTGGCCATGAATCTCTTGGGATGTGTGTAACTTAGTTTGGAAAATACAGTTTAAAGGAACTATCCTTTTTGAGAAATGTGTAGTCTGAAATCCATTATTCCAAAATGTCCCCTGAAATTTCATGTGAGAATCAAGGAAGAATTCAGATAGAAAATGTTCCAGTGTTCCACTTGACTTTGCAACAGCATGTATGAGGGGTCTTCAAAAAGTTCTTGGGATTTCATGAATAGTAGAGGAAAAAGAAAAATTAATGGAAAATACATGGATTTCAAAATTTTTTGCACCAGAATAAACTCATAATAACTTGTTACAACATGTCTGAATAGAAGCTAGTTCCAGGCACTAAAAAGGATAAGACATTAATTTGAAAAGAGCCCCTTTCAGAGCAGTTTGAATTTTGCTTAAATTGAAGAAAAAACAAACATCAAATTTCTGATAAAGCTTGGGAGGAAGAATGATGAATCATTGATACTTATGGAAAGCAGGATAGTGTCCCAGAGAAATCAACAGTATACAAATAGATAACTTAAGAAGGAACAAGACAGCTTTGAAAATGAAGTCCATAGCAGCAAACCATCCACAATAATTTTCAAGGAAAAGAATCTCGATCTTGCCCTAATTGAAGAGGACCAATAATTAACAACAGAATTAAAAGCCAACCCCATAGCCATCTCAGTTGGTTCAGCTTACCCAATGCTGACTGAGAAAGTTAAGTAAACTTTCCAATGGGGGGACATCAAAACCACTGCACCCAGATCAGCTGCAGGGATGAAGATCCTGGAGCATTTCTTCAAGGAATTGTAGCAGGATATGAAATGTGGCTTTACCAGGACAATCCTGAAGACAAAGCATTCTCAAAGGAATGGCTACCCAGAAGTGGAAGTGACCATTCAAAACAGAAGAGGACTAACAAGTCAAGAGGAAAGGTCACAGCCACAGTTTTTTGGGATACTCAAGGCATTTTGCTGATTGACTTTCTGGAAGGTCAAAGAATGATAGCATCTGCTTATTGTGAAAGTGTTTTGAAAAAGTTAGCTAGAGTTTTAGCAGAAAAATATGCAGGAATGCTCCACCAGAGATACCTTGTCCACCACAGTTCCGCTCATTCCTCTCATCAAACGAGCAATTTTATGAGTTTCAGTGGGAAATCATTAGGCATCCACCTTACAGTCCTGGTTTGGCTCTTTCTGACTTCTTTTTGTTTGCTACTTTTAAAAAAATCTTTAAAGGGCACCCATTTTGTTTTCAGTTAATATAAAACAACTAATACATTGACTTGCTTAAATTCCCAGGACCCTCAGTTCTCAGGAATAGCTAATATCATCACTTGAGAATTATCCCAAACTTGATGGAGATTATGTTGAAAAATACTTGCATTTTTAATTCTTATCTTTTAATTCCATTTTTCTATGAACTTTTTGACATCTCACAGATCATCTAGGTTCTTTCTGGGGTGTGCAAGGTATGTAAGATTGTGTATTTTTAGTCAGAGTATTAGATGCCGTGGTGCTCAGTTAGCATTTTTTGAATGCCATAATAGTTGAGGGAATATTTCTCCTTTTTAACCCCTCAGTTTCTTGGATTTTTTACAGAAAAATGTCCATTCTACAAGGTTTGTGACTTACTTCTGTGAGCAGGTTCTCCCTAACCTCAGTACCTTGACTACTCCAGTGGAGGGTCTCGATATACAGTTGGAGGTAAGAGGCTATTTCTGCTTTAGCACTAAAAAAGCATTCTCATATTTTAACAAAAGTGTGGCTTACCACTAACTTATTAGACTGGTTTCTCAGGCAGTAATTTAAAAGTCTGGTAATAACTGACCAGTAATCTCTCAGGCCAGGATTAAGGGCATAGGAATGCTCTATGGATTCAATAAAAGTTTGTTGCAACTGGAAAGCACTGCCTATAGTTTTTATTATAGTCAGTCTCTACCTTTGTAGCCTCAACTTTTTTTTTAAAGGATGAATACATGGATGCAGAAGTCTTAATATTTTTATATAAGATGTTTAATTCATCCATTTCTACCCAGTTTTCTCCCCACAATCCAGTTCATCTCTGTATTCCCAGAATCTAGTGTACAACTTGATCCTGAAGAGCACTTAATAGTGATTGTTGAATTGAACTGAAATATGAAAATGTGTGTGCCATTCTCCTCATAGATCTTTGGGATGGAGAAGAGTCTTACTGTGCACCAGCAATGTAGTTTGCTTCAAATGTCCTGGGCTAGTGTCATGAGAATCGGATTGGGTAAAGCAGGATAAACCTTGAGGATAGTGGTAATTACTAATGTTTTGAGTGAACATCCAGAGACTAATAACAAATGAGGCACACATTAAATATTAGTAAATAATTCTTTGCTGTTCAGAGTTCTTCCTAGATGTCTGTTTATAGTACAGACTAAGTTAATATAGCTAGCATTTTTACACTGTAATTAGCACTATCATTAATCTGTTGTAGAATGTGTCATATATATTCTTCTCCTTACTTTTTATCACAGATACATTGCAAGTCATGAGATCTAGGTTTTAGGACATATCTTGCCACTCACATACACTGTGACTTTGCCATGTTACATAATCTCTGACCTTCAATTTCCTCAGCAGTAAAATATAGAACTACATCTTTCTAAGGGTTTTTTTTTTTTCAGTTTGAACATGATTCTATGAAAATATAGTTGAAAATAAGCAAAGGATTAAATAGTTACCTAGAGTTATTCTCATTTTGTAGATTTTTCTCATTCAAAAATTAGTGATAATAACAGTGAATTGTCTGTTTTAGGTATTGAAATTGTTGGCAGAGATGAGTTCATTTTGTGGTGACATGGAGAAGCTAGAAACAAATTTAAGGAAACTATTTGATAAATTATTGGTAAGAACTTTTTCCTTCTTTATGGTACAGTCGATATAGATCTCAAAGGTCTAATTTAACATTAATTTCTAGATTATGAGGTCCAGCTTTTGAAATTTTAATTAATAAATCGTAGCAAGTGTTATTAGCTGGTCAGGCCACATATTGTCTACTTTTTTAAAAAATCTGTTTTCTAGCTTAAACAAAAGCAAGACCCTATCTCTACTAAAAATAGAAAAACTAACAGGGCGTTCTGATAAGCCCCTGTAGTCCCAGTTACTTGGGAGTCTAAGGGAAGAGGATCACTCGACCCCAGGAGTTTGAGGTTACTGTGAGCTATGACGACGCCCCAGCACTCTACCCAGGGCTATAGAGACTCTGTCTCAGTCACTTAATCAATAACTAAATCTGTTTTAAATCTTGGGATTTCTTTTGTTGATACTTCACATCAAGTATAATACAAGATTTATGTAGTAGATCTTTCTGTTCCTGCATCAAAATAATTTTATATCTGACTCTTCTGATTAGGTTAAAAGTCTGAAAACTGAAGTTAATAATTATGGAGAAAATAGGCCATCTGATAAAATCATTATCAGCATCACTGAGTGATCTTATTTGATGTGAGCAGTTGCATAACTGACAAAGTGATAAGCCCTGGGATGAATTGAGTCTGGTGCTCGTGCGGACTTATAATCCCTACTGAGCTATAATAGCAATAGGCACTGATATCCAGCGCCATTGGCAGCACTTGGAATGTAGTAGTAGTCAATACTTAAACAATTTGGACCAACATTCAGAACAGATTTTTGTGTTTACGATAGTGTTGTTAAGAGTTGTTTCATGTCAAACCTATTGTTAAGTGTTAACCAACTTTTGATGTCAAACGTAGTTGAATCCTCATTCTTCCACTTTTTACTTTGTCACCACAGGAAAGTTACCTAAGCTCTCAGAACTTCATAAGATTCTAATAAATGTTAGCTACTTTGATTTTCATTATTAGTAGTACCAACTGTAACATAAGTTAATACTGAGTATTGGCAGGCTAGAGCAGTGAACCAGTAGGTAAAAAAAGAAATTTAAGTAAAAATTGTCTGGGTTTTTTTGGTAGTTTTAAAATGCTCCATATCTTAAAAACGTGCCCAACAGGGTGGTGCCTTGTCTGGGTTTTTTTGGTAGTTTTAAAATGCTCCATATCTTAAAAACGTGCCCAACAGGGTGGTGCCTGTGGCTCAGCGAGTAGGGCGCCATCCCCATATACCAAGGCTGGCAGATTCAAACCCAGCCCCGGCTGAACTGCAAAAACCAAAAAATAGCGGGGCGTTGTGGCGGGCGCTTGTAGTCCCAGCTACTCAGGAGGCTGAGGCAAGAGAATCGCCTAAGCCCAAGAGCTGGAGGTTGCTGTGAGCTGTGTGACACTGTGGCACTCTACCGAGGACTATAGAGTGAGACTGTCTCTATAAAAAAAAAAAAAGAAAAAGTGCCCGACAATTACTTGATTATCTTTATATATTTAGAACAAATTGCAAACATCTCTATATTTTCATTTCTTAGGAATACATGCCTCTCCCTCCAGAAGAAGCAGAAAATGGCGAGAATGCTGGTAATGAAGAACCCAAGCTGCAGTTCAGTTATGTGGAATGTTTGTTGTACAGCTTTCACCAGTTGGGCCGAAAACTTCCAGATTTCTTAACAGCCAAATTGAATGCAGAAAAGCTCAAAGATTTCAAAATCAGGTGATATATGATTGAGGTGGTTCAATCCTCAGGGAGCACCTGAGGCCATGTCACTTGCTTTGGTTGGGGGGTTGGTATCCCCCCAAAGGACAAAGTCTGTGATAAAGGTGATGGTTATCTTGAATCTTCCCTGAATTTTGTTTTTGTTTTATAAGAGCATTATTCTTCCTACCCCACCTTACCCCAGTGGAACAAAATGGAGAGTGCAGAAAACAGGCATGTATATAAACCTGTGACAGAAATGGCATAAAAATCAATGCGGGGAAGTGAATTTTTTAAAAACTGAACTCTGACTCTTCCTTCTTGCTTTATGATCTTGGACAGGTTTCCTAACCTCTCTTAACTTGCCAAATTTTCCTCAGCTATTAAATTAAAATGATTATAGCATCTACCTTACAGAATTGTGGAAATTTAATGAGGCAATGAATATAATAGTTTTAGCACATTTCTGGCAAATAGTAGGTACTCTAAATCTGTGGTCCCCTGACTGCCAGGCCGTGGACCAGTATTGGTCCTTGGGCTGTTAGGAACTGAGCCACACAACAAGTGGCCTAGTAGGTGAGCAAAAAAAGCTTCATCTATATTTATAGCTGCTCTCCATTCTTCACATGACCGCCTACATGTCCATGTCACGTCATGTCAGATAAACTGGCATCAGAGTCTCAGAGGAGCATGAAGCTTACTGTAAACCGCATGTGAGGGATCGAGCATGTATACTACTTATGAGAATCTACTATGACTGATGAAGTGAGGTGGAGATGTAATGCATTTGAATCATCCTGAAACCATACCCATCCCTCTCCACCCCTGGCCTGGTATCAAAATGTTGGGAACTCCTGCTCTGAACTGTAACTGCTATCATTAATAGTATCTTACAGTGTTATGGAGGAGCAATAGTGGAGAAATCATAGCAAAGGACGGTAGCAATGTGGTAAGGCAGAGGTTTAAATCTTGATGAAACATAGGCAACATAGAAAATTACTCTTTATGTTGTTGTTCATGTAGCCATTACTGTACTGTTTTACTATATTAGAAGATTATTTGAGTTTAAAACAAAATTGAAGTGATGAATTGCTAATTAAGAAATACTTCTTCATTTAGGCTGCAGTATTTTGCACGGGGTTTGCAAGTTTATATTAGACAGCTTCGCTTGGCTCTCCAGGGTAAAACAGGCGAGGCCTTAAAAACAGAAGAGGTAAGAACACTGGCTCATATTTCATAAATTGACAATTCTTTACCAAAGTATATAGATTAATGTTGGGATTTAGTGTTCCCTGATGTTACCTGATTTTAATCAGTCTTCATTCCAGTTCTACTGAAATACTAGATTTTCATTATATCTTGCTGTAACTTAAAGTGATTTCTTTTAAATCAACTGCTATATGCATATAACCAAACCCTTGCTCATGTTTCAGGTAAATCATAGATAACACTTTAATGTTCTAACCAGTTATTTGTTTTCTTTGCCATCCCCAGAGGTGTTTAGAGTCAAGAAATAGGAAATAGGCTCGGCGCCTGTGGCTCAAAGGGCTAAGGCGCCAGCCACGTACACCTAAGCTGGCGGGTTCGAATCCAGCCCGAGCCCGCCAAACAACAATGGTGGCTGAAACCAAAAAATGGCCGGGCGTTGTGGCAGGCGCCTGTAGTCCCAGCTACTTGGGAGGCAGAGGCAGGAGACTCGCTTGAGTCCAGGAATTGGAGGTTGCTGTGAGCTGTGATGCCACGGCACTCCATCCAGGGTGAGAGCTTGAGGCTCTGTCTCAAAAAAAAAAAAAACAACAAAATACACACTAAAATGGCTCGGCGCCTGCAGCTCAACGGGCTAAGGCGCCAGCCACGTACACCTGAGCTGGTGGTTCGAATCTAGTCCGGGCGCGCCAAAACAACAACGGCTGCAACCAAAAAATGGCCGGGTGTTGTGGCGGGCACCTGTAGTCCCAGCTACTTGGGAGGCGGAGGCAGGAGATTCGCTTGAGCCCAGGAATTGGAGGTTGCTGTGAGCTGTGATGCTACAGCACTCTATCCAGGGTGACAGCTTGAGGCTCTGTCTCAAAAAATACCCAA
>CAUYRH010037965.1:0-17729 GCA_963574655.1 Perodicticus potto | reverse complement strand
GTGTGGGGGTTACCCCCCCCCCCCCGGGGCCCCCCCCCCCCCCCCCGGCCCTGTGGCCCCGGCCCCGCCCCCGCCCCCGCCCCCAGTCATACTCGTTTTTTTGGCTCTTTGACCAAGGAGCGCGAGCGCGAGCGCGAGAGGGAGACCCGCCAGCGCGAGCGGGAGCGGGACCGGGAGCGGGACCGGGAGCGGGAGCGCCGGCAGAGGGAGCGCGAGCGCGAGCGGGAACGCGACAAAGAGCGGCAGCGCAGGAAGGAGGAGTGGGAACGCGAGCGGGCCAAGCGCGACGAGAAGGAGAAGGACCGGCAGCACCGCGACCGCGAGCGCGACAAGGAGCGCGACAAGGACAAGGAGAAGCCCAGGCCCCGCTCGCCGCAGCCGCCAAGGTAGGCCTGGCGTCCCTGAGGGCGGGTGGCAGGACAGGGCTTAGGACAGACACTTGATGGAGCAGAACAGGTTCTCAGTGGGGGGGCGGAGGAGAGCCGGACAAAGGGCTGCGTGCGTGTGCAGCTCTACCGAGAGAATTCACTTGCGGTGGAGCCCACTTGAAGGGTTCACACATCTGTGCTTGCATAGTTCTAGGGATTTGTTTGCTTCTTAGAGACAAGGCTGGAGTCGAGTGGGCATCAGTGGTTTTAGAACATTCCCAGAGTTGTGTAGCCATCACCACAATTTTTGAACACTTTTGTATTCCCAAAAAGAACCCTTTTACCAGTTTGCATCACTCCGCGCTTTCCCCAGACTTCCCATCTCCTGGCAGCTCCAGTCTGCCTTCTGTCTCCGGGACCTGCCTGTCCCAGGCAGTTTACATGACAGAATCATACAGCATGGGCCCTTCTGCAGCTGGCCCCTTTCACCGAGAGTGATGTTTTTAAGTTTCACCACTCTGTAGCATGTATTAACCTGTCATCCTTTTTTGTGGCTCAGCAGTGATTGTGTGGATAGCCCACACTGTTGACCCATTCACCCACTGGTGGACGTTGGGTTGGTCTCTCCTTTTGAACAGTATGAATATGAACACTTTTCTGCAAGTTTTTTGTGAACGTAGGTCGTGCTCTGCCTTGGGGTTATGCCTACGAGTAGTTACTGGATCTTGTGGTCACTGGGTTTTAACTGCCTGAGGAGCTGCCCAACTGTTCTCCAAAGTGGCCGCCCCTGTGAGGCCCAGTCTCCTCGTCAGTGCCTCTTTTCACTTTGCTGATTGCTGATTGCAGCTGTTTTCACTGGTGTGAAGTGGCATCTCGAGATGGCTCTGGTCTGCATTTTCCTAGTGATGGTGGTGCTGAGCATCTTTTTGTCTTTCCTTGTGCTCATTGAATGCTTGTATATCTTCTTAGGAAAATTGTCTGTTCAGATTGTTGGCCCATTTTTGAGTTTGTCTTTTTGTCCCTGAGCTGAGAGTTCTAGAGTGATCTAGGTGCACATCTCTGTGAGATGTCAGAGGTGCAGGCACACCCTCCTGCATTGTCCTTCACTTCTTAATGACGCCCTTAGAAGCACAGATTCCAGTTTGTCTACTTGTTTTGTTGCTTATGGTTCTGACATCATCACTAAGATGCCTTTGCCTGATCCCTCTCTGTCACAGTATCTCAGTTTTCACATTTATACTTAAGTCTGTGACGCATTTGAGATCATTACTGTGTATGCCTGCAGGAGGCCTGGCCTCATTCTTTTACCTATGCATGTCCAGCATTTCCCAGCACCATTTGTTGAGTGGCCAAGGCAACCTTGTCTAAATCAAGTGACTGTAGACGTGTGGGTTGATCCCACCGTTCTGTCCTCAGCCGGCATCACATGTCCTGATTGCTGTGTTTGTTCGAAGTTGGGACAGACATGTCTCTGGCCAAATTCTTTTTCAAGAGCATTTTGCCTGTGCTGGGTCCTTTCATTTCCATATGATTTTAGGGTCAACTTACAAATTTTTACCCAAAAAAGGCAGCTGGGATTTTAATTGAGATTCATTAAATGTGATCAATTTGGCAATATTGCCATCTTAACAATATTGTCTTTTTTTTTTTATTGTTTGGGATTCATTGAGGGTACAGAGCATTGTGTTACACTGATTGCCTTCCTTAGATAAAGTTCCTCTTATAATTGTGTCCCGCCCCTGAGAGGTGTGCCATACTCTAAATATTAAGTCTTCCCATCCTTGAATGTGGAAGGAAATTCATCCTTTCCATTTTAGATTAGATTAAGATTTAGGTTGGGTGCCATGGCTTATGCCTATATTCCCAGTACTTTGGGAGGCCAAGGTGGAAGTATTACTTGAGGCCAGGAGTTCGAGACCATCCCAAGCAACATAGTGAAAAGATCCAACTCTTGGGCGGCGCCTGTGACTCAAAGCAGTAGGGCACCGGCCCCATATGCCAGAGGTGGCGGGTTCAAACCCTGCCCTGGCCAAAAACTGCAAAAAAAAAGATCCAATTCTATAGTCAAGAAAAAGTCAGCCAGACATGGTAGTGGTTCTATGGTCATGGCTGCTGGGGAGGGGCTGACTCTATCTCAGTGGGTCTATCTGAACCCCTCTTGATAGACACCCTTCCCCTAACATGCATTGCCAGCATGGGGTCAGCCCTGGGGCTGCACCTCCACTGGGACCCCGAGAGCTCACCTAGCTTCCAGTCCTTTGACCTGGGCCCACACTTCCTCTGGAGCTTTGCTCAGATCCCTCAGCTCAGAGACAGCTCCCCTCACGCTTGCCCTCCTGCCTGCTGTGTCACACGTCTCAGTATCTGTCCCAGAGCCCGGCACCAGTGGGGGGCTGGGTTTGGGAGAGCAGCAGTGTTTTTGCCATGTGTGCCACAGTCAGGTGTTGTAGGGTTGGTGACGTGGAGATTGATCCCTGTGAGCAAAACTGGCTCAGGCTGCTTGGCAGATTCACAGAGCAGCACTTCTGTGCCAGTCCAGGAGCCTGGTCTCAGAAGCAGAGACTCAGAAGGCTGTGAACAGCCCCAGGCAGGAATGCGAGGTCAGAGATCACTCTGCCATGCAGCTCTGCAGGTGCATGCATCCCGTCAGCATGTCTACTTTGGTGGTGTAGGAACGTGTTGACTCTGGCATAGACCCCCTTCCCCAACCCCCACTAACATATTCTGCTTGTTACAAGAAGCTGGAGCTCTTCCACATCAGGCATTGTGATACTCAGGTTAGAGGACAGTGGCAAGACCCCCCTATGCCACCTGTGCGGCTCTACTGCGGCCACACATCACCCGCAGGGGGTCAGTGCGCCTTCATGATTCTGGGACCTCCTGACCTTTACAGAGGGGAGGATATGTTGTGAATCCAGAAAGAGTCTTTAAAGATGGTGGCATTTATTGGCTCAGCACCAGGCAGCAGGTCACAAACCTCCATCCAGCTTCTGGACCCTCAGTCTGCTCACTGATGGATCCTGAGAGTAGTGAAGCAGTCCTTGCCAACACAGTTCTTTCAGGTCAGATCTGAGCTCACAGTCAGAGATCCTCTGGATGATATTAGTTTTTTTCTGAAATTAGACCCAGCTTTTATCACCAAACTGACAGAGGCAGTCTCCCCTCCTGTTTCTTACCTAGTCCATTTTCTTCCTTTCTCACCTTCGTGTGCTTCTGTGCCCGTCCATGTGTGCTCACACACAAACACCTGACCTGCACCCTGCGGCTGGTGGCAGGGCTGAGAACCCACCCATGGCATATGGCTCCATTCAGCCTGTCTCCTGGGTGCTAAGGAGTCTTCGGTCTTGTCTCTGGTGACTGAGCCCAGCCAGGCCCACTGCCAGCCTGCAGGGCAAGAGTTTCACCGGAGCAGGAACTGGCTCAGGCTCCCGTTTCCTTTTCCTGTGTCAGCCCAAAATGGCATGGCCCCATATTCTGAACAGCTGGGTCCCCTTGCTGTCAACGCATGCACGGTGTATGTGTAGATGTGACCTCCCTTTATGAATGGGCTAGTCTTCAACAGGTTGGGAATTTTAATCCTCAGGTGAATAGAAAGAACTTTTCTCATCCTAAATAGGAGAGTGATATAATTTCATCTAGAGAGAGCCACTTGCAAAGCCTTTGCCTTCATTTCCTGAGCAAAATATCAGAGGGAAAGTCAACCCTGATAACATGTGTCACATCTGTGTGGTCTACAGCCAGCTCAGACTCCCATCCTGAGCACTTTGTTAACTCTTGCTCCAGGAGAGGGAGGTGAAGTTGTGTAGCAGAGGGCAGGAATCTGTCTGGGTCCCTGGGCGTCCTGGGTTAGGACTGAGGACCCCTCCCGGGAAGGAGGAGCAAGAAGAGGTCCCGGACAGGATGTGCTGCCCAGATGTCTGATGGCTGGTGCTCAGCCTCGCCTCTGCCCTTTGGAGACCCCCCGTTTTTCTTACCCCACCCTAATACCCTTGTTTCTGAGGCTCTTCCCCACCCACCTGAGTCCTTCTCTGACGAGAGGCAATGGACAAGCTTGGCTCCTGTCCAGCTCCTGGGCACTCTGACCAGCTGCTCCACAGACCTGGGAGGCTCACACTACTGCTGGGGTTTGGATCCTGCACGCTCCTCATCCTGGCTGCCTTTTGGGGCCTTCTGCCTACTCCTACGTATGGGCTGTTTTCAGATTCAGACTAGTGCAGAACCTTTCAGCCAATTCTAGAAAATGCATGTGTAACTAGGAGGAATCCCTTATGTGTGAAACTTCCTTCTGATCTTGACAGCTTGGCCAAAGGGTATGCTCACTGCTGAGCCCACGACCGTGCTGTCCTTGGGCTCAGGAAGACAAAGGTAATCGTTGTTCCTGATGGAATTGCCTGAGTGATTCTGAGGCTGTGATGCCCACAGGACTAGAGGGCCTCTGGTTGCATGGAGGGCTTGGCAAAGGCACCTGCCCAGGCCCCTGTAGTCTGCTCTTGCAGAAGCCACCCATGGTCCTGGTGGGCTCGCAAGCAACTGTGTCCCCAGCCCATGCACAACTGCTCCTCGGGGGGCTATCATGCATGCTCTGAGTTGTTAGTTGTGGGGCCCTCCCACCCACCATGGTTGGAGGCGTGCCAAAAGTCCCAGGATCTTGAGCAGGGGATGGGCCAGCTGCATAACCAGTGTCTCCAAAAGGATTTATGACCTCCCCAGAAGGGTAAGAAACACAGTTTTAGATTAACCTTCAGGCTAAAAGACTAGTTAGGGCCAAGGGTGTAAACTCTGAGTGTGAGGGCTACTGTCCGTGCGTGTTCTGTGCTAGGACTGGTTTCGCAGACATGAGTGTGTCTATGTGGCACTCTCTCCCTGAACAAGAGAGGGCCACACAGGGCTTCTCTCCCTCTTGGGTCTACTTGCTGGCCCATTACACACCACCGTCTTTTTTGCAAAAAATGAGTGTTGAGTGTCCCTCTGGTGACTGCCTCGTGATTCTTGACCACCACCATTCCTCCCTCACCCTGTGCTACCACAGGTACACAGGGTCCTTAACCCCACCAGCACCCCCACACCACCTCTCGTGCCTTCAGGAGTACAACCTATCACATGGGGAATCTGAATACCATGAGTCCAGATTGGTGGTACTTCTGACCCCTGGGAGTGCTTGCTTTGCTGACCTGAGTGCGTCAGACATGCAGCATGTCCAGGACACCCTGAGCATCCTGAGGCCCCAGAAAGGCAGGCTGCCTGCTCAGAACTTGCCCAAAGTTAATTCCCCCAGCACTTGTCAGGTGGAGTTTAATACAACCAGTGATCTTCAGTCACCACTAGAAGCACTTTGCCTTTCTGACCCTCATTCTAATCTGTCCCTGGTGTTGCTTAACTGCTGGCTCTGAGGAAGCCATTGTGCCCCAGGCACTTTCAAGGAAAAGTCAAGTCCCAGGTCCATCCCCTTGCAGTCTAGCTGCCCACGGTCAGCTGCCATGTGAGAACAAGTGAGTCTAGTACAAGGGGTGCTCTGGGGGTGAGAGAGACCATACTCATGTTATTTTACCACAGTTTATTGTTACAGTTGTTCTAGTGTATTTTTTAATTTCTTTCTGTGCCTAATTAATAAATTAAACTTCATCATAGGAGTATATGTGCAGGAAAAAACGTATATAACAGGGCTTGGGATAAACCATGGTTTCAGGCACCCACTGGGGGTCTTATAATGTGTCCCCAACAGGTCAGGGCTCTGTCGTACTGTGCTGTGACTCTTTGACTGTTCACCCCATGAATTGCCCAAAAAGTTGCTCAACTATTTGATAAAGATGGGTGTACACATAGAAAAATAGTGATATTTTCATCTATTGAAACCAATTTGTAGGCCGGGCCCGGTTGCTCACTCCTATAATCCAGCACTCTGGGATCCCTTGAGTCAAGGCAGGTGGATCCCTTGAGCTCTCAGGAGTTTTCAGACCAGCCTGAGCAAGAGCGAGAGTCCATCTCTACTAAAAATAGAAAAACTGTGGATGTGGTGGTAGGTGCCTATAGTCACAGCTACTTGGGAGGTTTGGGCTGGAGGACCACTCGAACCCAGGACTCTGAGGTTTCCATGAGCTAAGGCTGATGCCACAGCACTCTCCCCAGAGCAAGAGTGAGACTCAGATGTAGATGTCTAGTGTCTGTAGGTCCGTGGCGAACACAGGTAAATCCAAGCACAGAAAGTGCCGTGAGCTTCTCTGAGTTGTCATTTTGTTTGGAACCAGAGCTTCTTACTCGTTATGGGGTAACAGGAACAGGAGTGGGGGTTAGAGAGCCAAGAGCAGTGTTGATTGTCTTGGGATGTGTTTCAGTGATGTGCCCTTACCACTGAGACAGCAGGATATCTGAGCAATACTTGTCCGACACTGGAAACAGTACAAATGGTTTTTTCCTTTTCATTCTATTCATCCAGAAATTAAAGCAAGTGGGTGAGAATATGTGTCACATTGATAGTAGTTTTATTTCTTTGGGTTACTTGCTTATGATTAAATTCAAATGCATTTTCCACCTTTTTTTTTGAGGTAGTCTCACTCTGTCATCTTGGGCACCCTGGACAGAGTACCGTGGCATCACAGCTCATAGCAACCTCAGACTCCTGGACTCAAGTGATCCTCCTGCCCAAACCTCCCGAATAGCTAGGACTACAGGTGCCCACAACAACACCCAGCTAGTAGAGACTGAGTCTCGTTCTGATTCAGGCTGGTCTTGTACTCCTGAGCTCAAGGGATCCACCTGCCTCAGCCAACCAGAGTGCTTGGATTATAGGCGTGAGCCACCATACCGGACCAGCCCTTTTGATTTTAGAAAAGAATCTTCATTCATTTTTCTTTGACCAAACTTGGCAGCTGCTCAGCTTGGAGTTTCCACACACACATGGCTGACTGCCTTGCCTTTCCCGCACTCAGGTCCTTGCTGGGGCTGACGTCACGCGGGGTGAGGCAGGATGGGCCCTATGTGTTGTTTGCCTATAGCGTATTCGCATGGATAGTGCAGCTGACCTTTGCCCCTTGGAGAGTCTCCCTGGCCTTGACACAGCATGCAGGCTGTGCTGTGCAGGCCACTTCCTTGGAGATTTTTCCTTCTGCCTAGAAGCATTTCTGTCCTTGCCCAGCTGTGAAGTGGGGCATTCCAAACTGAGGTCATCCCTGGCCACATACTGCTTTGACACTGGCCTTCCTCCATCCTCCTCCAGTTGTTAGGAGCCGAGCTTACACACATGCTTTCCCTTGGCACAGTAGAAGAGTGTATGGAACCTGCAGTTTTGTGTTTTGGTTTAATTTTTTATGTGCCTGGTTTTTCTAGGTCTAATTAGGAGTTCCTCTGGTGGTTGCTGGGCAAGCTGTGGTCAGCCCCAGGGGACCTGGAGACTCGCTGGCCAGTGCACGGTGGAGGTGCCTGTCTGACAGCCCTCAGACCCGTTAGCCCAAGAACAAGCCTGCTGGCTCCATCAGGAGTTGGCACAGCGGTCTGTGGTCCCCTCCTGGCCCTCAGCACTGGCCTGCCGCCTCCTTGCTATTAGGAGGCGAGAACTTGTCACTAAAACACAGTTACTAGTAAAACTCAGAGTATGTGGTAGTTGACAGCACTAGAAGATTTTCTTTGCAGAAATGGAAAAAAATTTAAATAGTTTTGTTTGTTGGTTTATTTGTTTTAGAGACAGAGTCTCACTTTGTCACCCTCGGTAAAGTGCCGTGGCGTCACAGTTCACAGCAATCTCCAGCTCTTGGGCTTAGGTGATTCTCTTGCTTCAGCCTCCCGAGTAACTGGGACTACAGGCGCCCGCCAGTTTTTTATGCAGTTTGGCTGGGGCTGGGTTCGAACCCACCATCACCCTCAGTATATGGGGCTGGCGCCCTACTCACTGAGCCACAGGCGCCTCCCAAAATGGGCTTTTCTTTTTTTTTTTTTTTTTGCAGTTTTTGGCCGGGGCTGGGTTTGAACCCGCCACCTCTGGAATAGGGGGCTGGCACGCTACTCCTTTGAGCCATAGGTGCTGCCCAAAATTTAAATACATTTTAAGAGGAAAGCTTACATCATCACTGTCAAGGAAGCCCCAGGTTGTCACTGTGAGTCACTGTGTGTACAAAAGGTACATGCACTGATGACAGCCGTGCATCAGGGAACACAGACCTGATGGGCAGGCTCTCCTTGTGTGGTGAAGCCTGAAACAGCCACTTCGAGTGGGCTGAGTTTGCCCAGAGCAGGAACTGTCCTGACACCATCCAGGCCCGAGGCTGATCCTGCTGTTAAAGTGCTGGTCCATTTTGAAAGTCAGCACTATTAACGCCAGAGAGAATGAAAGGCTCTGGGGACACCATGGTGGCCTGGCCAGCTCCTCCCCTCCCTGCAACCCCTGCCAGTTTGCTGGGGTGGGGGGATGAGCCAAGCACTCTCTCCTCCCGCTCTTGCTGTGACCGTGTCCAGAGAGGTGGCCACTGGTCACTGCTGTGCTTCCTGGTGACCACTGGGTGTTCTGTGTCCTCAGCATGCAAACATATAGGAAATATAAAGGTGAGGGCAGCTGCCTGCTGGCCTGTGACGGGAGTCATCAAACGGGTTCTCACCTCCTTCCAGGGGATACCTGGATGTGGCAATGTGGGGTTTGGGGCTGAGATAACAGGCACTTAACCTAGATTCAATGTGTCCTTAGGGAAGTTCTGAGTGTTGCTGTCACCTCGTCCTGGATTCTCAGCAGATAGTATGCCGGTGTTTGTTGGACAGCTGGGTGAATAAACAGAAGTTCTGAAAATGTAAACAGGCAATGGGCCAGGCACGGTGGCTCACCCCTGTAGTCCCAGCACTCTGGGACGCCAAAGCGGCTAAGTGGCTTGAGCCCCAGAGTTTGAGACCAGCCTGAGCAAGAGCAAGACCCTGTCTCTACTAAAAATTAGAAAAACTTGGCTCACCGCCTGTGGCTCAAGTGGCTAAGGCGCCAGCCACGTACACCTGAGCTGGCGGGTTTGAATCCAGCCCGGGCCGGCCAAACAACAATGACGGCTGCCACCAAAAAACTGGCCGGGTGTTGTGGCGGGCGCCTGTAGTCCCAGCTTCTTGGGAGACAGAGGCAAGAGACTCGCTTGAGCCCAGGAGTTGGAGGTTGCTGTGAGCTATGATGCCACAACACTCTACCCAGAGTGACAGCTTGAGGCTCTGTCTCAAAAAAATAAAATAAAATAAAATTAGAAAAACTAGCCAGGTATTGTGGCAGGTGCCTGTAGTCCCAGATACTCGGGAGGCTGAGCCAAGAGGATCTTCTCTTGTGCCCAAAAGTTTTTGTTTGCTGTGAGCTACGATGATGCTATGGCACTCTATCCAAGGTGCCAAGTGAGACTCTATCTTTAAAAAATAAAAATAAAAGTACTGGGGTTTCTGTGTCACTATGACACAGAAGTAAGTAGATGTCAGAGCCCAGCCAGCTGTGAACACAATGCTGGTGGCAGCATCCCACTCACAGTAACATACAAACTAAGGCATTTTCAAAAAACATATTTAAAGGCAAGATATTTTATACAGAAAACTGTTATCCTTCCTGACAGCTGTAAAGGAAGACAGGGATAAGTCGTAAGTTTAGTGACGTCCTCCTCTGCAGCCCTGCAGGCAGGGGAGTGGCTGTGGCCAGTGTGGGCTCCTGCCTATGACACCCAGGAGCAACACTAGGGATGTGCAAGTGGGGTGCAGGTGCGACTGCAGCAGAGCAAGGGAGCAGAGCCTGCAGGCCCCCAGTGGGAATGAGAGGTGCATACACCGAGGGTGGCCCACTCCTGGAAGTCAGATGGCCTTGGAAGAGTCCCAGCAGGGTAAACGGGCGAAGAGCAGTGCAGACAGTGGAAGAGACACAGGGGCCAAGAAGTAGGACACAGAAGCCACTCCCATTAGAGACATGGAGGAGAGCTCTGGGAGGCCGTTTTCCACGTACACACCGGCCAGGATTCTGGGTCAGCGTTTGTCCTGGTGGTGGTGTGGTTTCTGTAGGGTGCCACAGGGGCCTGCTGTCAGTGAGGCTTGAAGGAGACAGGGCCTCGCGCTGCTGCCCAGTGTCCTGGGTTTGTTTTCAGAGAAAACACTTAACGAGGACCTGCAGGTGTCTGTCTCCTTTGACTCATGATGTCCATCTCTTAGGAAATTTCCCTTAAAAAAAAAAAGATATCCACAAAGATTTATACGTGAAGGTTCATTTTAATGTGATTTTGGCGCGAGGGGGGGCGGTTAAGTTAGAAACAACTAATCGTATAGAAATCGCTAGATTTTCTGAGAGTGAGCACTTATACAGTCAAGAAAGACCCCCTCCCTCGATGTAGGGAAAGTGAAGTCCCACAGTCGACCAGGCAGCCTGTAGTCAGATCCTGGCTGTGCGTAAACGCACTCACCATAGGCAATAAAGCAAAGCTGAGAGGCACAAAGATGCCTCCCGTGGGCTGTCTGTGCCAAGTGGAGAGGCAGGTGATTTTCATTTCCTTATTTTCACTTTCTCATGTTTTTCAAACTTTTTAAGCAAACTCACATAGTTTTTTAATTATTAAAAAACAGATTTTATACGACCAGCAGATACTTTCATATTAGGTATTTACACTTTCAAGTTTTCTATAATTACAGTTGAAATTATTCTGAGTTCGTGAGTATTAGTTCTTTTGTAAAGGGTGTGTTTGGATTTATGGATAGATTCAGAGGCATGGGACATTCTTGGCCAGAGCTGAGCCACCTTTCTGTGGGGCAAGTGTGTGTCCCAGGGCTCCAGGCCGTGTGGCCCACTGCTCTACTGGGAGCAAAAGCCCCAGGAGCTAGGCACGGGGGCTGGGTTGGCCAGCCTTCCTCACCCCTGTTGAATGTGCCCAAGGAGGACTCCTGACCTGTGGGACTCTGTATGGCACCAGCGATGTCACTGTCTGCCACATGTGGAGTCTGGCCATCACAGTTAGGTGTGTGTGCTGTTCCCACCTGCAGTCACCATGTACATGACCCCTGCACTCTGAAGTAGCTGCCCTGTCTGTCCTCCCTGCGGACACTGGAGGTCTGCACTGTCCACAGCAGGGCCAGTGGTACTCAACTCTTTCTGGGGTTTTAATCAGGATATTCTCTGGTTGTAATTAAACCACTTTCTTTAAACATAAGTCAGAGAGCAAAGATGTTTAAGGCTTGGGTTTGTTAATCTCAAACTTTTTTATTGTATTTGAAAACGAAAAGTTATTTTTTTACCTTTAATTTCATAAATATTTATTGTGCACTACTCCATGCCAGCACTAGAAGCAAAGTGTCAGGCGCCATCCTCGTCCCTAGGCTGATGGCAGCTCTGTCTTCTGGGAAAATTAAGTAATGATACTCCCCAAAAAATAGTTAGCATCTGGTTATGGGGAAATAGGGATTATTCCCCTAAACCAGCGGTTCTCAACCTGTGGATCACGACCCACAGGAACTATATTAAAGGGCCACAGCATTAGGAAGGTTGAGAACCACTACAAAGACATTCAGAGTATGAGCATTTATGGAGAGAGCTCTGCTTGCCTTATTAATAAGTGTTACAAGTTAGCCACGCATTGTGGCAGGTGCCTGTAGTCACAGCTACTTGGGAGGCTGAGGCAAGAGAATCGCTTAAGTCTAAGAGTTTAAGGTTGCTATGAGCTATGATGCCATGGCACTCTACCAAGGGTGATAAAGTAAGACTCTGTCTCAAAAAAGAAAAAGTTTTACAAGTGGGACATCTATTACCTATCCTCAGTGACCCTTTATTTTTTAGATATTCCTTAAATAAGCCAGTCACAGAACCTGCCCACCAATTGCTCCTCACCCTAACAGCACTGCTTATGAAGTAGAAGGTAACCTGGGAGTTTCTAACCCCTCTGTGATTTCAGCCGTCAAGCTGAGCCGCCAAAGAAGGAGGCCGCTGCCACGGGGCCACAGGTGAAGCGGGCGGATGAGTGGAAGGACCCTTGGCGGCGGTCCAAGTCTCCCAAGAAGAAACTCGGGGTGTCTGTCTCTCCTAGCCGGGCCCGGAGGCGTCGGAAAACATCAGCCTCATCAGCTTCTGCCTCCAACTCCTCCAGGTAACGAGGCTGGTTGTGTACATGGCTGGTCAGTGAACAGCTCAGAGTGTGTCCCTGTGCCACCGCACTGCCTCCAGCCACGTCCACTCACCAGGTCAGGTGGGAGACACCCTGGCCAAGCTGTTTGTGTGGTGGGTCATTGCCTGAGGAAAGGTGGGAGGACTAAGCAGGTTCTGTACATTAAGCAGAGAGCATTGACCTGTAACTAGGGCTGATGCTTAGAGCCTTGGCATGTCCCTCCAAAATACATGTTAGAAGCAGCCAGGATGCCGTGACCCATAGTGGGTGCCAACCCCCAATAGTGAGCCTAGCTGTACTCCAGGGAGTCTCATAGCCACACTGGCAGGGGTGGTGAGGGCCCTCACCCAAGTCCCTTTGAAAAGGCACTGAGGCCTGGAGACTGTGTCACTGGACTCCTCAGGTCCATCTCCTCTGTTTCTCCTGGAGGTTAGGTCAGCACTTTGAAACCCTCAATGTGTGGTCTGAACACCCAGGGGGTGAGTGGTGGGGGCTGGAGCTAGTCCTCGCTCTCCGGAGAGGAGGGCCACGGGGCCCTGCAGCACCAGGTGGGAGATCAGGGTTTCCAGATGCAGATGGCAGGCACACAGGTGCACAGGCGCAGATGGCAGGCGCACAGGTGCACTGATGCAGATGGTAGGTGCACAGGTGCAGATGGCAGGCGCACAGGTGCACTGATGCAGATGGCAAGGCTCACGGGTGCATTGACACATGCGTGCTGGGTGAGTATCAGTGCAGATACCCTGGCTCTGCTCAGGCAGGGTTGCCTGGTAACCTGGGCACATATAGCGCCCAGGCCCTGGTTTCGCAGCACCATTCTCCACTGGAGGGGGCAGGGATGAGTGTACCTGTGTGTGAGCGTGTCTGTGCCTGTGTGAGCATGTGCAGCTGTCGGTCTAGACCTGTGTGTCCTGCAGGGTGTGCAGGTCCCTCTCTCACGACCCTCCCTCCCCACACCCAGGTCATCCTCGCGGTCCTCATCCTACTCTGGCTCCGGCTCATCCCGCTCACGCTCCCGGTCCTCATCCTACAGCTCCTACTCCAGCCGGTCATCCAGACGCAGCTCTTTCTCAGGCAGCCGGTCCAGGTATGGCCAGGCAGGGACCTGGTGGTCGCTGAGGTGGGCATGGCGTGTCTGGACACGCTCCTGCCACCATGTGCTTGAAGGGGCAGATTGTGGTGTTCTGGGTGCTGTTTTCAAAATGTTCTCAACAAGTCATGTGACTAGGGGCCAATTGTGAAGACGAGTATGTGGTGGGCAATAACAGGATCCTCAGGAGCCAGAGGCCCTACATGTGTGAGGGCTGTGCTGTGGAGGCGCCTGCCGTGGGCTGCTTCCACCTGCTGGGGTCAGAGGGGGAGCCGTGGGTTTCACAGCTCCGGCCACGTCCTCAAAGCCCCAGCAGGGACATGTGCGGCTCCCTGGGAGTGTTCAGCCGTGTTAGCACAGGAGACCTTTAACATCACCACAGAAAATGCTAGAAGATGTGAATAACTTTTCCTTGTTATTTTCTCATTGAAAGGAGAACTTTAGACAAATTTTGGTTATCATTTGGGTAGAAAGAGCAGTCATCATGCACCGAACCGGAGCTTGTGCCAGCCCATCCTGCCATACGCCGTGCACATGAGGAGCCCCACCCTGTTGGGACAGGAAAGGCCCAGGCTGGGGCGCTGAGGGTAGAGGCATCCATGGGCCCCATCTGGCTGCCACTGCAGGCTGTGTCTGGGCCAGTCATCGGCTCGGCATCCCAGGAGGCCCATAGGGAGCAGGGAGGAGCACACAGACCTCCACTCTCACCCCGCTGCTTTCAGAAGCTTTGACCCCAGGTGTTCTTGGAATAAAGCTGGTCACCTTCCTGGCAGATGGTCCTATTTGGGGCACAGCGGGAGGAGTCAAGGCAGCAGTAGGGGCAGTTGCAGCTGTCAAGTCTCTTGGTCAAGGTGACACTTCTGAGGGGCAGGGAACAGACTGTATGTGGGCCCTGTTACCTTTGACAGCAGATGGCTGCAGAGCAGAGAGGACGTTGCTCCCAGGAACACGTTGAGGGTCAGCTTCAGGCACTGATCTCAGGACCCTGAGTGTGAGGCCTCACACCGCCCCTGGGGTATGGAGAAGGGTGAACTGGGGTGTGCTACCTGTCAGAGGGAAATACACATCACAGCCTCAGAAGAAATTTCACTGAGGGCGACACCTGTGACTCAGTGAGTAGGGCACTGGCTCCATATACTGAGGGTGGCGGGTTCAAACCCAGCCTCGGCCAAACTGCAACCAAAAAATAGCCAGGCGTTATGGCAGGCGCTTGTAGTCCCAGCTAATCGGGAGGCTGAGGCAAGAGAATCAGCTAAGCCCAAGAGCTGAAGATTGCTGTTAGCTATGACACCACATCACTCTACTGAGGGCGATAAAGTGAGACTCCGTCTCTAAACAAAAAAAAGAAGAAGAATAAATTTTACTGAACAGGCAGCAGGCCTGCCTCACTCCTGTAATCCCAGCACTTGGGAGGCTGAAACAGGAGGATCATTTGAGCTCCAGAGTTCAAGACCAGCCTGGGCAACATAGTAAGACCATGTCTCTACAAACATCTTCTAAATTAGTGTGGCATGGCAGATGCCTATAGTCCCAGCTACTTTGAAGGCTGAGGCAGGAGGATGCCTTGAGCCCAGGAATTTGAGGTTACCGTGAGCTGTGGTGACACCACTGCACTCCAGACTGGGCTACAGAGCAAAAGGGACAGAGAGAGAAAAGGGAAGGAAGGAACAGGCCCTGAGTGTAGGAAGAGGGCTAGAGGCCAAGCCGAGAGTGTGGAAATTTGGGAAGTGTGAAGTCACAGTGATAGGGGGAGAGCATTAAATGTGGTCTTTGCTCCGTGTGTACAGTTGACAATCTCAGAAAAGCACCTGAGAAGAAAGCCTTTTGACGCCGCTATCACCTGAGGTCAGGGCCCCGCCAGGGGCAGCAGTGAAGAGTGAGGACAGGAAATAGCAGAGGAGGGGACTGGTGGCCCTCACTCGATTTAGCACAGGCTGATGGTGGGTGGGGGAGGCACATGTCCTCCCCCAGAGGAGGCGGAGGAAGGTCTACCACCCAGAGGCAGCCAGGCCCTGTGCCTTCACTACCCAGTTCTAGATGAATCCCACTTGATTTCTTTGGTCAGGTTCTGCCTGGCTTCCCTGGGTTCTTTATACCCCATTTAACTGCAGAGTGAGGCCATGGAGGGTCTGATCCTGCCCTCCCTGTGAGCTCTATCTTCAACAAAGGCCAGGGTTTCTTCCCTTGTAGGTCTCGGGTTAGCAAGTGGGTGGACGAAGGGGCACTCAGGCCTGGGCTCGGCAGCCTGTCTTTAAAGCTGAGCTGCAGTGGCCCTTCAGGGAAGGGAGGACAGCTGGCTGGGCTGGGAGGGTGGGCTTGCTGCCCTGTGTGGTCCCTTAACAGCTGCCCAACACAGGCTTGGGCTGGGCCTGGCTTCCTGGCAGAGTGAGTATGAGGCCCAAGGGCAGGGGGATCCTGTGTGGCCTCCACTCAGGGCTCCGGGTGCCCAGCTGCAGGGGCAAGGCCTGTCTCACTTCTTCTGTTGCTGTTGCATGTCCAGAAATGCTGAAAATCCCACAGGACAGGGTTTAGGTTGGGAGGAAACGGGCAGACCCCAAGCCTTCCCCTCTTTCCTCACATGTGACACCACCATCAGGAAGCCCTGAGTTGTTCCTGGACAGTGGAGTCAGTCAGCCTTGCCACCCACTCCCCTTTCACAGGTTCCCATCTGCTGATGCCAGAAACTTGTATCACAATTGAGCCCTTCGTGTTTCTCTCCAGCTAGGGCCCTCCATGGGCCTAGCCAGCTCTTGTCACCTCTGCTACCCACACGTGTCCATGAGACTCAGGCCACATCTCACAGCTCTCCACCCCTAGCTGCTGGGTCACCATTCAGCCCCAAGCCTCCGCCTGCCCTATGTGCTTATGCCCCCATGTCCAGATCAGGCTCTATCCTATGGGCGTTTCTGTGGGAGCATGAGCCATGTTCCTGCCCCACCCCAGGGCTCTGCCAGGGAGTGTGACTGTCCCTGCAACCCTCACTGTTGTGTTTTTAGCAAGTGACAGATAAGCTCATGGTGGCCTTTTCTGAGGATGTGGGGATATGCCACGCCCTGCCCTCCTCATGCCTCTGTTTACTCCCTAGGTCGAGGTCCTTCTCTTCATCCCCGTCCCCGTCTCCAACACCTTCCCCCCACAGACCATCTGTCAGAACCAAGGGGGAGCCAGCCCCACCCCCTGGGAAAGCCGGGTAAGTCTCTAGCATGCTGCGCTATGGGAGAAACTAGGTATCCTTGGGCCAGGTCGCAACACTTGTCAATGCAGGCCCGCAGAAGCCTCTGTGGGCTGTGGACAGAGTGCCCAGAAGGAGTGTGGGACGTCCTCATGCAAGTGAGCTCCTCTCATGGAGGTCCTATGGCCTTGGGCAGTGCTGTTACTGGCCCCCCCTCCCATCTGAGGTCTCCACTAGCAGATAGGCTGTAGGATGACTCCCTTCACCCTGTAAGCCGGGAAGCTCTGTGGCTATGTCTGAATGCAACAAGGTGAATGACCACCCAGGTCAGGCTGATCCGCAGCAGCTAGGACAAGGTAACCCCTAAAGGTTAGGGAGACCTTGAGGTGCTGGCCGTGCAGAGCTCAGAACAGTAATATGCAGCATCCCAGGCTGCAGCATACACCTGCTTCCCCAGGGTGAAGGTGGGCTGTGCTGAGCACTCCAGGACAGCCCGGGGTTAAACTGAAAAGGGGCCTGCCCTGGGGCTGCTCTGTGTTGTGGACAAAGCTATCTCCCATTTGTTCTTAATGTTTGTATTCACTGGATTGGTCCTGTTTGTGCCGTGGGATGCACTCCATCACCTGCCATGTGGTGGGCCTTAGCCAGCTCTATCCTGTAGGCATCTGTCCTTAGCTCACAGTCCTCAGAAGAATTCAGAAAAGCCTGAGCAGCTCCCTTTCAAAAATAAACCGCTATGGCTCGGCGCCTGTGGCTCAACGGGCTAAGGCGCCAGCCACGTACACCTGAGCTGGCGGGTTCAAATCCAGCCCGGGCCTGCCAATCAACAATGACAGCTGCAACCAAAAAAAAAAATGGCCAGGCGTTGTGGCGAGTGCCTGTAGTCCCAGCTACTTGGGAGGCAGAGGCAGGAGACTCGCTTGAGCCCAGGAATTGGAGGTTGCTGTGAGCTGTGATGCCACGGCACTCTATCCAGGGTGACAGCTTGAGGCTCTGTCTCAAAAAATAAATAAATAAATAAA
>CAUYRH010037964.1:0-65461 GCA_963574655.1 Perodicticus potto | reverse complement strand
ATGGGATCACTTGTTCTTTTCTTGCTAATACATTTGAGTTCTCTGTGGATTCTGGTTATTAAACTTTTGTTGGAGGCATAACCTGCAAATATCTTCTCCCTTTCTGAGGGCTGTCTGCCTGCTACACTTACTGTGTTCTGGGCTGTGCACAAGGTTTTTAGTTTGATCAGGTCCCAGTAGTGTATTTTTGATGCTGCTTCAATTGCCCAGGGGGCTCCTGCTCATAAAATATTCTCCCAGGCAGATTCCTTCAAGAGTTTTCCCTGCATTTTCTTCTAGTATTTTTATAGTTTCATGTCTTAAATTTAAATCTTTAATCCAATGAGAGTCTATCTTAGATAATGGTGAAATGGTATGGGTCTAGTCTTCTACAGGAGTCCAGACACTTCACCCAGCACCATTTGTTAAATAGGAAATCTTTTCCCCACTGAATGTTGCTAGTTTTAATTAGGAAAAAATTCAGATAATTATGACAGTCTCAAACAAAATGAGTTATTAATAACTTAAGTACATAAAAATTCAAATAAGAACATTGGAATTATTATGCATTTTATAAATATAATTTTATATACATTTTTACATAGGCAAGTAATTCTTTTGTACCTAATTTGAAGTAACTGTATCTATTACAGAATTTTTGTGATGCCAACTTTGCTTTTTTTTCCAAACATTATATTTAATAGTAATCTTTTTATCTTTTTTTTTCCCTTGAATAAACTTCACTTATTTATTTATTTATGTTTTTATTTTTAATTTTTTTGTATTAAATCATAACTTTGTACTTTGATGCATTTATGGGGCTCAGGGTACTGCTTCACTATACAATGTGAAATGCTTACATTGAACTAAGTTACACATCCATCACAATATACTCATTTCTTAATAGTTTTGAGATGAACTTCACTTTTAATGTGAGCAACTTCAGGGGAAAGTTCAGGCTTTTCTGAATTGCCTGAACGTGTCATACAATGGACATCTTAGCTAAAAGTTTCTAAAGAGACTTCCCAGAGGATCACCTACTCTGGTCAGTCTCTTTCCAAAGAGGGAAATAGACTAGTTTGAAGTAACAGATGTGCTAACATTATAAAGTTTCAGGGGTAAATCCTTGATGTTCAGGAGGTCTGCAGTCCAGTCACCCGGCAGGTGACTCAGGGACGCAGATGAGTTCTGAAGCTGCCTGAGTTTTGTTACCCGATAATGAAACATTCCATGATGTCTTGGATGTATGGAGAGTACCAAAAAGAAAACAGGTTTCCAGTCGTCTAAGAAAAATATTTGTGTCTGATTTAGTTTAGAACAGGTCTGCCCTCTCAGGGAATTTTGCTGGCATGGTTGCCTCAAGGTTCTCAGATGAGGCAAGCCTATGAACGAGGCTGTACCATTGTGTCTTATGAACCAATAGACAATTCGGAATGCCCAACAAAAAAGATCTTATTCTTAGATTTTACCTTAGGCCTCCACACTACCATTATGCAAGGAAGTGTGGTTTACAACAAGCATGCAGGAAAAGCGGACTCTTGTTATAGGAAATCTGTCCCAATTTATTTCGTGAATTGGAGGGAGCTTGGCCCAGCCAAGCAAGGTGTGTGTTTGTCTCTCTGTCTGCCTTCTGGAACTGTTGGGGAGCAAATTAAATCAGAAGAAAACAGTTCCTCTAAGTGTAGGAGAGGGCTATGAAAAATTTGTATAGCTAAGAAAGCTGTCCCAAGAGACAATGTCCTGGCAATAAAAGATGTGGGGCCCTAAGAGCAGAGGAAGGTCAGGCTCCTGTATTTTTTACACAGTATAAGCACAAAGAGTGTCAGTCCCGTAAAAAAGTCATTGGAGAAGAAACCAGTCGTTATGAGAAAATGTGTCACTGTCAGTGGACAATGGAGCATAATTCCAGAAGAGAAGCAGACAAGAGATAAACAGGGACACAGGACCTCCCAACAGCTACTCCTTAGCAGGTCCCCAACTTTCGTGCATTAATAGATGACAGGAAAAGTTCGCCAGCTATAGTGAGCTTGATTATCTTAGGGGAACCGTCCTCAAATCAACAATGTTAGGAAATGGCCTTCCTGAACTTGCAAACCAGCAATTCCTCCTTTGAGAATTCTGAGTCTGTAACACTCAGTTTATACTGTTATGGATTTTTCCAAGAGATTTTATATATGTTATTTCCTTTGAAAATGGAGATAATGTGCAAGGTGAACAAAATCATATTATTAGGTTTATTTTACAGGTGTAGAAATTGAGGTCAACATAAAGTATGCTATGAACTAACATAAATTAAGGGTACCCTGCCAGAGGTTACTTGAGTAACAATTTTTAAAACAATAAACCTGAAGTCATAAACCCATCGCTCTATATTCTTTTGACAAACAGGTTTAGTAATCTTTTTCTTATTGGACTAGATAAACGTTTTAGTATTTGAGGCAAAAAGGACAAATTATAATTATTTTTAAGTACTTAATGTTATTACTGAAAATTGAACCATTTAAAAATGTAATAGCTTTCTTTTTTTGTAGGCCATACAAAAATAGGCAGAAGGGTCAGATTTGACCCACAAGCCACAGTTCAGCAACCCTAGACTATTCTAATATTGACTTGAATCTGTTATTTGCAATGTCAATTTGAGAGTAGTGAGTTGAATATTGCATCTCTTTTATTCAGTTAAATAATGTTCTATGTAGAAGAAATACAAGATTTGTGAGTTAGACATTAACAAATTATGAAATAACAAACTTATAAAACAGCATTTCCAAAATTACATTTCTATATTTTATATACAGTAATATTTTGATTTCAGTTAAAAACCTGTCAAATGTAACTCTTTTCCAAAAGAATATCACCATGACTCATGGTAAAAATGATTTATATTTAAATATTTTCCTCCGTTGTTAAGCAGAGAAAGATTGGATTGAAATAATGTCATAATATATCTCATGGCAATTTCAAATATAGACCAAGAACATTCAGATAGCTGAAACTTTTATTATAATACCATGGTTACACACTTTTTCTGTGATGTTACCAAACAATGATGACTTTATGACAATTTTAGTTATCATACTTGCTTAGAATGATGGAGAGAGGAATCTAAGACCATAAATCAATGTATAGCTAATTAACATGTTTTTTTTCATCAGAAAGAATTTAACTTTAGTATCCAATCTTTAGCAAAATATTTTTTACTCAAATATATGTGGTCACTTTATCTTCCCAGTTTTCCATGGAAAAACTTTAGATTCACTATGAATGAATAAATGAAGAAAGTAATAAAAATTATTGGTAATATAACGGAAATGGCATTAAAATCACTAAAAAAGTATAACTTGCCATAAGTTATATTTTTATTTTAATTTGAAAGTTTTAAGATAAGGCCACTGCTTTTTAGAGATGAGTTTATCAAAGAAACATTTTCATAGATAAATGAATAACCTTTTATATTTCCTCATATTTATTTTTTTAGCAATTACCTAGGGACAAGAAAGAGGCAATTTGTATTGATATGGTCAAATATAATAATTGCAGTAACCTTAGGGAAAGCTTGCAATCAGGGTCTACATAAACAAACAGAAGATTCAGGGTGGCGCCTGTGGCTCAAAGGAGTAGGGCAGCGGCTCCACATACCAGAGGTAGTGGGTTCAAACCCAGCCCCGACCCAAAACTGCAAAAAAACCCCAGCACATTCATTTCAGAATCAGGCCAACCCCCAAACCTAACAAATTAATAAACAGTGCCTTTCTACATCATAGACACTCAAGGTCTTTCTTTTGAATATAGGCAAACACAGCAGTGAGTACAAGAAATATGCAAAAATATGACGTTGTGTTTGACCTGAAACCATTTTACTTTTGTGAATATGAACTAACAGCTCTAGATGACTCTTGAATTGACTTTTAACTTGCCACAATGTTAAAATCACATTATAAAAATTCATAGAGATAGTATTACGTGTGCTATTGATGTCATTCTTAAAATATCTTAATGGTTGGGACATTTGCAAGGCCACCAAGAACTTACACTCTTTCTGGATATAGCTCACAGCTTAACGATCTAATCAATTATTAAAAGAAGGGAAGAGCTAGTTTTGATAGAGAGAATATCCTTTTGTTTGTTTAAAAAAACAAACTACTCATGGTGGAGTTATATATCGACTTGGCCAGGCGATAGCCTTCAGCTCTGTGATCAAACATCAACTGATGTGAAAGTATTCTGTAGAAGGGATGAAAGTTTATAATGAATTGATTTTAGATAACAGAGATGATCCTAGATACAATGGGTGGGTTTGATTCAAAGAGTTGAAAGCCCATGAGAGCAGAGTTTAGGCTTCTTAGAAGAAAAATAAATTCTTCCTGTGGATAGCAGATTTGGCCTGTGCTTCAGAGTTCTAGGCAGCCGTTTCTGATGGTCGGCCTTACCAATGTTGGACTTGTTTAGCTAGGCTTTATGTTTCCAAAAGCCACTTCCTGGCAATAAATCTCTTACTATGATATACCCAATGGGTCTTTCTCATTGGTGTAACCCTGGCTAAGACACCTAGATCCTCAATTAAAAATTTATAAAACATTCACCAAGATTCCCAAAGGGAAAGCAAATCACTTCTAAAGTTAACACCAACTACCTAGAAGGTGGCTGCCAACAACAAAAACTCCACCAGCAACATCAACAAAAACTAAGCACCTGGGGATGGAGGAATACTATCAGACGTGGGATATTAATCAGCTTCACTGAAGGAAAGAGAATTTTGGCACTCCCATTAGCTACTTTCCACCATCTTTCCTTTCCTTTCCTTTCCTTTTTTTTTTTTTTTTTTTAACATTTCTTTTTAAGTTCAAGTGTTTACCTTACTGAGTAGTGCAGCATCAAATGCCAGTGTAATGATCCATTCTGCAAAGGCTGATCTTTCTATTGTCTATGTTCTGTCTGTGTTTGTGTAGACAGAAGGCTACAGTGATCTCAATGACCCTCAGCTTGGCAGAATCACAAAAGAATTTCTGCAGACAGAGTTACAGTTGGTTATGAATAGGGAGATTATCTTGGTAAGTTTAATTTAATACACCGTTAAAAAGCAGAATTTCTTCTCCAGTTGGAGATGGGAGAAGAAGTGAAGGTTTTGAAGATGGAGCTGTAGCTGGTTGCAAGAGGAAGGGAAGGACCAGAGTAGCCTGTGACATGGAACAGGAAAACAGCAGCCTCTGTCTTTGAACCACAGAAACTTAATTGTGCTAACAACTTGAATGAGCTTAGAAACTGTGTCTTCCCTAGAGCTCTCAGAAAGATGATGGGCCTGACTAAAACCTTGAGTTCAACCTTTGATACGCTAATTAAAGGGCCCAGTCAATCCTACTGAGATCGCTTATGCAGAAATGTAACATAAAAAATGGTGCCCCTTTATGTCACACGGTTTGCAGTTTGCAGTTATTTTTTCCACAATGTAAGAACTAACACAGGATCCACTATAAAACATCTGAGCCTCTCCAGTACAAACAAAACATATTATTTTTTGTTGTATCACAAGGGCTCTGCACAGTACCTAAGGGATAGCGTCTGTTAAATATGTTAATGTGAATGAAAGGAGAGCCAGAGAGGACCTCAGTTTCTGACCGTGGTGACTTAGAATGGCCTCTTTGTCCACATTTTGGTGTTTGTTCCCTCATTGTAACACAAATTGATCAAATAATAACACAGGCTACTTCAAATTTGGGTTTTTGGTTTGTCTATTTGTTTTTGAGGCACAGTCTGGTTCTGTTGCCTGGGCTAGAGTGCAGAGTGTCCTCATAGCTTACTGCAACCTTAAATTTTTGGCTCAAGTGATCCTCCTGCCTCAGCTTCCCCAGTAGTTGAGACTATGTGTGTGCACCACCGTAACTGGCTAATTTTTATGTTTTTTTTTTTTTTTTGTGGAGACAGAATCCCGCCATGTTCCTCGGGCTGCTCCGGAATCCCGGCTTCGAGTCCTCTCCTACCTTGTCCTCCCAAAGTGCCGGCATTATAGTGTGAGCTACCAAACCCAGAATAGTTTTTAATATTCATAGATGATGATATTTCAGTAATACCATACATGTGCTTATTCTATTTTAATTTTTGAAGGGTGACATTTTGTACAATTTAACATTTCTAGATTCACCATGACTTAAGAAAATTATGATAATATAGAAAGGCCTACCAACTGTTTTACAATAAATCTTGGGAACTGGACAGATAAGGGAAGAGTTTTTCTAGAAGTCTGGGCCTTCCTGAATTTGTATTAATTCCAATCTAGTCAGTACACTACTCTATTTGAGGAGGCAAAGCATATATAACTTGGAGGAAAGCGGGGGAGCCACTGGATACGCAGAGAGCCCAGAGGTTAAAGAATCAGATAAATCGTGTGATATTCGATGAGCAAGGTCACATATAAATTGTCTTTTAAAAGCAGAAATGACCGAACCTTGGACATTTGACAAATAGTTTGGCTAAGAAATTACTTTGTTTGACTTTTTTAGGGCTTGCTTCAGTATTTGCTAAGGTTGATTAATTTGCAAATTATTCTCAGCATCAGCTTTGAAGAGCAGCCACACTTGAAACCTCGACTAGTATTAATACAATTTAGATCTTTTGAGACTATTCTCTTGTATGAGAAAACAGGGAATCTCAGCGGGACAGACCTTTTATACAATTATTTATAATATATTCTCTTTCATATGTTCAAAACACCGAAAAACTTCAAAGATATTCAAACAAAACCTGTGGAAAGTTTGTAGTTCTCTAGTTCCCAGGTTGACTGCATTTACTTCCCAACCTTAACTCCTAAGTGGCCAAAATGTCCCCATGAGACTGCATACAAAATAAGAACTCTGTTGGCATTTGGCAGTAATTTCTTGCGGTGTCGTGCCACCCTTGGTTATTTTTTCATAAGAATGGGGAACCCTTCAGGATCATCCTAGATCAAGTTGGAATCCGGGATTATCAAATTCCACAGCCGTAGGAGGGACAGATCACAGATTTGGACAGTGCTAGAATGTATTCAACCCTTTGCTGATCTATTTGATACCGGCAAACTTGAGACAAGCAATTTAACTTCTCAAAACTTCACTTTTAAAATTTGTAAAATAGGAACATAACAGTACCTAGGTTTAGGGTATTTGTAAAGATGAAATGTCTAATTTGACTAAGACATTCGTAAAAGCACTATTAACATTTACATCTTAAGACTGGTACCTGTTATTTACTATTATTACTAATACAGCATTCATAATTTGAAATACTTTTATAAAAAATAGATACAAATATAAAAGTAACTGAAAAAGACATGGGTGAAACACAAGTCTAAAGTCCTATTTGATATGTTCATATCCCAGCATCCCCCCAGGAAGGGGCCTTGGTGGTGGGTATAAGTGTTACTTTTTCCCTGTTATTTAATGAGAATACAGAATTGTGTGGAATTTTGGCTCGGCGCCTGTGGCTCAACAGGCTAAGGCACCAGCCACGTACACCTGAGCTGGCAGGTTCGAATCCAGCCCCAGCCTACCAAACAACAATGACGACTGCAACCAAAAAAAAATGACCGGGCATTGTGGCAGGCACCTGTAGTCCCAGCTATTGAGAGGCAGAGGCAGGAGACTCGCTTGAGCCCAGGAATTGGAGGTTGCTGTGAGCTGTGATGCCACAGCACTTTATCCAGGTGACAGCTTGAGGGGCTCTGTCTCAAAAAAAAAAGAAAAAAAAAAAAGAATTGTGTGGAATTTTAATGTTAAAATTTCTACTAGGTAATCTGAAGATTATCTCTCTGTGGGTAAAGGTTTTTCTTTTCATTTGTGGTATAAAGAAATAAACAAATAAATAAATAACTCATTTTTAATAACAGAAGACTATAATCATTTAATTACCTAATCCCTGATAGTCAAAAAAGGAACTTAACTTGGTATTGTGTAGACTAAATTTTTATCATAAGACTGAGGAGCTGCTACCATTAATGAAAACATAAGCATGATTCTAATTAGCTTAAATGTGCCCTGGAAATACATAAATCTCTTAAACAGATAAGAAAGAGGAAGGCTGGTCATCTAAATGCCAAATCTATTATATTCTGGGAAAAAAAAACAATTCTTTCTTCTAATTAAAATTATAGCCTCCATAATGAGCATGCTGTAATTAAAGATAAAAATAAATTAATCAAAGAAACAATTTTTCCTTCACTATATTAAATACCTATTTTAATAGTTGTATTAATAAAACTGTTCTCACATCTTCTTGAGGTATTAAGTTGTTCATAATTACAGAGACTATAATTCTACAAGTGAGTAGATCTCCAAACAAATACACTAATATTTTGAATAATTTCACACTATTAAATTCATAGCAACAATTATCTCAACAGCCACTGTGAACATCTTTGCAAATCTTTTCTCTTCATTTAGCACATTCCGCTGTCAGGGAGAGCAACTTTCTCTCTTTTAGGAATGGCATTCGAACTTGCCCAGACCATTTTTATTTTAATTTTCATTCTTTACAGTAGAGATGGACACTTACATCCCTTCTTCTATTTAATCCTCTTGCTCTCACTTTGAAGTTCAAGCACACAGGCAAGTTACGTTTACTTTCTTTTCGCTGCTCTTACAAAAAAAGTAAAAACTGAGTCTGCATTGGTTGTGTTGCTGTGATGTCGAAAGGTTACAAAAGTCAATTAAAATCATGGAAATGACATGAGTGCCTCAAGTGAAATGCCGATTACTCGTTATTTGGGAAAATATGTTTTTTCTTAATGATGTTCATGATATTGAGAAAGTAACTCCTCCTTATAAACTTTTAGGTGTTTTTTCCCCAAATAGTTCAGAGCCATCATTATTTGACCTTTTTTAGAAAGCCATGCTTAATTTACCTTATATTTCTGGCCCACATCTAACACGTGTGTGCTTGTAGTGATTTTTCCCTCCTCCAGTTTATCTTGCACTCCAGATATTCTTTTATTTAATCTTTCAATGGAGTCAACAATGCCGACCCTGAACGCCAGGTGAGCTGACCTCTTCTGACTCCCACACAAATAGGTTTGGCCCCTACACGGTACTTTAAATAATAAAGTATGGATTTGCTAAATGTTAATCTTTCCAGAAAAAACATTAAAGATTACTAAGAAATCAGTGAAAAAGTAATTTTTCTTGATACATGACTGAAGATGTGACTGCTGTGTCATAAAGATACACCAATTTAGAAAAACTGATTTGAGATAATTATTTGGAAATTAAAAAGCATAAAATACATGGCTTAGAAACCCATGGATGTTTTAGATAAAAACTTCAATTTGTTAATAAGTATATGCAGACAACACTGTCCCACACACAAACATCACAAAAAGAAAATTGAGAAGAAATAAATTACTGCTAATTTTTCTTCTGTATGTTTCAAGGACAAAAGGCAAATGGCTGAATGGCTAGTAAAGGAAGGTTATGTATGAATGTGACCGCCTTTTTCTTACCTTATGATACATAATGATGTTATTATTTTTCTAATGTCCTCAATATTATATCAGAATTGGGCAAATTGCCTCGTTCATGTTCACACTACTGCCATTCATAAGAAAATCACTTCATACAAAACTAGTCTCCGTCTGGTTTACAAACTATTGTCACAAAAATGATGTGCCATAATGCGAGATAATTCAGGGAAGACAAACAAAGCTTTTGTAATCTCCTTTCCCTCCTTTACCCTGTTGTAAGAAATGGGTATAATTCACTTATCATTTTTATTAGATTTATGAATGATGAAGTAATAACACTGAACAGGTTAGATTAGGGTGTTATTTTATTGTTTCAAATAACAGTGCCGTCCATTTGTGACTTAAATTGTAATACACATAGAATATGGGAAACTAGGAAAACCATGACTGTATTTTCATGATAATGATTCTGATGACACTGGGAAATTATACCTATGAATAGAAACTATTTTATGACAATGATGACATTTTAATCTTTAGTTCCTCTTTACATTCCATTTTAGTGTATAATTTGTGTTGTATCTGGATGCAATAGTGTTAATTCAAAATTAGCAAAAAGGGGAAAGTCCCACTTCAGTGAACACAGCTTATAAATGAGACCAAGAGTTTTGAATAAAAGCACGTTCACTGGCTCAGATTTATTCCAACCTCTGTGGGGGTAAGTTATTATTAAACACACATTATGGAGAATTTATAAAGAATAAGTATGGCTTTCTTAATTATTTTAATGATTATTTCTTTCTTTTTAATTTAACAGGTGTTCAACAAACTGTTCATTAGGGTATTTTATGTTTAATACTACTAATGAAATTAAATGAATAAGATATATGGTATCATTAAAGTAGCAAGTAAGAAAAATGTTGGTGCTGAAATAACTCTTTATTCCGTGTGTACCTAGAGATACATATGAACATCATATTTCATGAGGTAAGTCTCCTACTGAAAACTATTACACCATGAAGCATACTTATCCCTTCCTCCCTGTAGAGGTATAAGCACAAGGCATGTTTTTTAAATCATAAATTATACACTTTATGGGATATTAAAAGTGGCTCCTAAATAAACAAAACAGAAAAATTATACAATTTGTAAAACTTTGCCATTTACAAAAATGCTAACAAAACTTTTGTCTTACCTACTCAAATTGCAATGATAAAATCAACTACCATATGAACTGCCAAAATAACAATCTAAAATAATTATTCAAATAAATAAAATCAGGAGTGTGAGAATTTACATTAAACATAAAGAAACAGTCATCTTTCTTTAGGGAAGGGAGAGCATAAACAAGAATCCCACTATTTCAGAAGCTATGTTATAGATTTCCTAAACTCTTAATATGGAACTTTTTAAATAGTAATAGCCCAGTAACCCTAAAAAGGCTGATAATCTATAAGGCTTAGTCATTTATATTCTCAAAGATTATAGAAATCTTTTATGTTTCATTGTATTTCATGTAAGATTACAGCAAATAGAAAAAGGGATAACTACTATTTTACGTATTTATTTTCTAATGGCTATTTGTGTTTAATTTATATTTTATTTTAATTAGTATATAAATCACTTTCTTGCATTTTAAAACAATAACAATCCATTCTATTAATTTTAAATATTTTCCTAAGAGCTGCACAAATGATATTTTTTTTTAAAAAGCTATTTGAAATATTTCTTATATCACCTTGAAGGCAATTTTGATCAATAAAAATCATAAGACTGTATTAGGTCTCCTAAACATAATGACAAAATAAGAATTTAAAGATCTGTAAGTCAATCCACTAGTGAATTGATGGTCACTTGGATCAATTCCATATCTTTGTGGTTGTGAATTGTGCTGCGATAAATAGTCAGGTACAGACATAATGATTTTTTTTTTCCCTTCGGATAAATACCCAGTAGTGAGATTACTGGATTGAATGGTAGGTCTACTTTTAGTTATTTGGAGAATCTCCATACTGTTTTCTATAGAGGTTGATAAAAGTATTTAGTACCCTTAAGTGTTTGTATTTCTTACTAATACCTACATAATTAACACAGAACAAAACAGTTGTCTTTGGTAGGAGATTGATGACTCCAAAACAATGGTTATTAAGACAATATTACAAAATTTAATGGCTGGTGTTTCTGAGAGTTCAATGAAATGTTTTTGTATTGAAATATCGTGCTAGAAATAGTTATTTTAGCTGATAGAAGATTCTAATATATTGTAAGAAAGGAAACATTTTATCTTCATAGCTGAGAAGAAATCTTCTCTCTCTCTCTCTGTCTTTCCTTCTGTCAAATTCCCAGCAAATCCTACCTCATCAATTCAAAATATATTTATTAAGTTTATACTACAGGAATATCTAGCTCATTTCATATGTGGCTATTTTAGATGAGTTGTAGGGACCACAAGAATATGGCTAAGAGGAAATCTTTCTCATGTACAAGGCCTTGAAAATTTCAAACGAACTCTAACTTTTTAACTTGCTGCTGTGTCCAGTAAACTGGAAGCATCATCTCAAGCCCACAGTTTACTAATAAAAATGTCATCAGTACGTCAGTGTTACTGCTTTTTTACTGTTTGATATAAAAATAAAACAATATTAATGTGAGTGATCAAACACCAAATGTCATATTTTTCAGAGTCAGGATGGTATTTTATAGAGAGACTCTTTTAAGGTAGAGTATTTTTTGAGCAACAGAAATAGCAATATTTTATCAGTGTCACAGCTATATTTTTGATAGTGAATGATGTAAAGTTGGACAAGGGAAACTAGATAAGGACTATAAATTCTAAGACAAACAAAAATGTGTCTCATATTTTACAGAAGTTTAGTTGGAACTAAATTAGTTGACATTCTTCTCTTCTACAAAGCACAATTTGACACTTAACCCAAGTGATGAAATTTCACCGATTGAAATAGCAGTCAACCTATAATCCCAATAGAACTATTATTATTACATTCATACTATCAGTTCAAATTATTTTATACAAAACAAAGGGTTCATATCTACCTTGTTAAAATTTGGCATGGAAAATTAAAGGTGGTAGATATAAAAATATTATGACAGTTATCAACTTTCTGTATTAAAAAATAAATATTGTAAGTTTTCAAGCTCATTTATCTGCAAATTTTTGTTTGTTTGTTTTTTGTTTTTGGCCAGGGCTGGGTTTGAACCTACCAATTCCGGCATTTGGGGCCTGCGCCCTACTCGTTTGAGCCATAGGCACCACTCTGCAAAAATTTTTTTAAGTATAGAATATTTAATTTGCTCGATGCTTGCTATATTGTAAATATAAAAATGAAACAAAAATGGAGGAAACGTTATATATACTCAGGGAGCTATATCTGTACTTCCTTGGGGCTCTATTTATCTACACGTTCACTTATCTTTATATATGAATGTATATATGTCTATATATATTTATGTATGTATGTGCATTTAGATAACTATATCTATGTTTATCTATATTTTGCTTTTCTAAGAAATGCACAAAATTCAGATGCCATAAATGCATAGAAAAATGTGCCAATATAAAAACAAAAATAATAATTAAAAATCTAAGTGACAACTTAAAATACGATGTTTTCATTTTTGAAGGACAAAGGGTTTTGTTTCTATATAAATTTTCATACAAACTAACAGAATTACACAATCAAATAAAAAATCTGATGAAAGACTTACATAGATTTTGAATGGTGTAGAGAAGAAGGTACATTAAAAGTGGTTTATAAGCATAAAAAATAATGTTTGACCATCCTAAAGCCTTAATTTCTTACTGGTTATACAGACATGATTTGAGACTATATAGCATAGTGCTAAATAATTTGAATTCATCTGTCTGATAAACCTTTAAACTGCACAAATAATAGGAGAAATATAAATGTGTGCACATATACTAAGTCAGAATACATCAGCGCAGTATGGTATGCAATGTGATAATTGGTATATTCAGTAATCAGAAAAAGATTGATACTATCAGCTAAAAAACCAATTATCTTACATAATATTCCTTCTAATCATCTCCTCTCTGAAATAATAATTTTGGTGTTATCTTTCTAATTTTAGACTCTTACCTTAGACTAAATTATATCGGGTCTAAAGAATTGATGGAAATAGTATAAAGTAAAAGGATAATAGAAAAAAAGAAATGGTTTATAGTCATGCCTCAGTGAACATGGGGATGCATTCTGAGAAATGCATAATTCAGCGATTATTGTGTGAGCATCGGGGTTTATACTTATGCAAACCAGAAGGTGGGGTGGCCAACTTCACACCTGGGCTATACGATATAGCCTGTTGTTACTTGTGTAGCATTTTGCTATACTGTACACCACAGGCAACTGTGCCACAAGAGTATTTATGTGTTCAAACACATATAAACATAGAAAATTTGCAGTAAAAATACAATATAAAAGATAAAACATGGCACCCCTGCATAGGACACTCACTATGAACAGATCTCGCAGAACTGCAAGTCTCACCGAGAGAGTCGTTAGTGACAAGGCAGGCCCAGGACAGTCCTGCACACGGCTGTAGACCTCGTGAACAAGTATAAACTCAGATTAAATTGTGTTAAATTTAAACACATTAAATTTAAAATATTATTTTTTCTGTAATAATAAACGAACTCTCTCTTACTGTAACATTTTTACTTTATAAACTTTTAAATATTATAACTTATGATTCTTTTAATAACACTTGCTTTCCTCTATTTTTTGAGTTTTTAAAACTTTTGAACTTTTTTTGTTAAAACCTAAGATAGAAACACACACATTAGCTTATACCTCAATCAGGCTAAGTTCATCAATATCACTGCCTTTCATCTCCGCATTTCACCCCACAGGAAGATTTTCATGGCAACACCAGACACAGAGCAGTCACTGCCCATGTTAACACCACCTTCTCCCAGATACCTCCTGAAAGACCTGCTTATGGTTATTTTGCAGATGACTTTTTATTTAACAGGTATAGAAAGCACACTCTGCTTTTATTAATATAATAAATACATAATCCATCAACTATTTCTACATAGTAATTTATTATCAATACATAATTATATGACTGGAAGTACAGCAGGTTTAATCACAACAGCCTCAACATAAGCACATGAGCGTTGCCTGTTCTACAATGCAAGCGTGTTTCAGCTCCATTAAAATGCTGTGGGACTACCACGGCACGTGAGGCCCATCACAGGCTGAAGTGGTGGTATGTGGTATGTGAATGGACCATCTTTGAAGAAATAAAAAATAAATACCAGTGATCTGATTTTTCATGTGATCTTCTCACATCTGAAAGTGGTTCCTATTTTCTGTCTTTCTTATTTTGAGACAGACTCTCATTTGCTCTGGGGTTGAGTGCCCTGGCCTCATAGCTCACAGGAACCTCAAACTCTGGGGTTCAAGGGATCTTCTTGCTTCAGCCTCCTGAGTAGCTGGGACTATAGGCACTGGCCACAATATCTGGCTATTTTTAGAGATGGGGTCTTGAGCTTGTGGTCTAAATGTTTGTATTCCCTCAAAATGCAGATGTTAAAATCCTACCCTCCAGCATGGTGGCATTTGGAGGCAGGGCCTTTGGAAGGTGTTTAGGTCAGAGGGGAGATCCCTCAGATAAAGGGTAAGTGTGATAAGGCTTCAGAGAACTACTTTGCCATTTCCTCTTATGAGGACTCAGAAAGAAAGTGCCCCTGTGAGAAATGGGCCTTTATCAGACATAAAATTTGGCTGAGCCCAGCCTCCAGATGGTGAAAAATAATCACTTCTTTATAAGTTCACAGTTTATGGTGTTTTCCTTGTTATCATCTTGAACTGACTGAGGGTTTGTCTTGTGAAAATTTAAAAGGGAAACAATGATATGATATTATCTTGATGAGGTGCTTATAAATTTTAGATAGAAGGTGCTCTGAAACAGAAAATGACAAAGAAAATATGCTGAGGATGCCACTTTAAAACATCTTGAAAGGAACACACATACCCCATAAAGGTATATAACTGTTACATATCCATCATAATGAAAAAAAATTAACACCATGAAGTCCTTGTTATTATACATGAATTTCTGACTGCATTCCAAGGTGCTTTTCCATAGATGATGGTAAATAGCCAACCACATTTCTATTCTTAATTCTTGTATTTTTAGTGTACCGAGGCTAGGACACAGCAAAAATTGCCTCCAAGATACAGCTGATATAACTTCCAAGTGATTGACCTTTTCATCTCTCTGGCAGGTTTTGTATATTTGAATTTAATTGAACTGAACATAACAGAAAATTCAGGCATGGAGCCAGCACCCTGCTTGATTGACCCTGTTCTGAATGCCAACTCCCGAAGGAGCTTTGAGAACAGACATTCCTTTCCAGGTGGAGTTTAAAATGGATTTTGCTCCTGAGCAACACCACACCGCTGTGGGTAGAGCTTCTCCAAGACTTTCCTTGTGTTTAACAGTAGGCAAACATGGTTGTTTGTCACCTGTGTGGCTTTTCCTGGTGAACACACCGAGTTTTCTTGGGGGAAGCAGCTGGAGTATTAGTCAAACAATCCATCTTTGGTCGGGGTTTGATAATCATACGAACTCAAAGGGATAATAAACAATCTTTCATGCTTCCTATGCTGTTTTAACAATTCTTTATACAAACAAGATCTACATCATTATCTGAGCCTTAAAAGGAGGACTGAAATTTAAAGATCAAGAAGTTGTAGAAATCTTACCATGAAAGCATCTCTGAAGATGGGGCAGAATACGGGAAGGAAATAAAAGTCATCTGGAAGATTTTCCCTGGTCTGTACTAACGTCAGGCAGGTCATCAAAACTCGTTTCATTTAAAAGGTGTTAAAGACTTTTACAAAGTTTAGAGTCAATATGGCTCTAACAAGACCAATTTTGCCAACAGGAATATATGCATTTTGAATTGAATCCAAAATTTATGGAATATAATAATTAGAGACCTACTGCATATATTTTCATTTAATTACATATTTCCGGTTCTTTGTTCATTTTGAGGCAGGTAGAAAGGCTTCTGGGCATACTTCAAATGTTCCATACACTTAGGCATCAAATAATGTCAAGCGTTTTAGATGGTAGAGAAGGTCCTAATGGTATTTACTACCACACAGTAAATCTAATTGTTGGGGAAAGAAATGCATTTTTCCTCTAAGCTCTTTTTTTGGAAATATTATTCAGTGAAATGCTAAAGGAAATACACACATTTCAAGTAACAAAATGGTGGTTTTGTATCAACCTGCTGGTAATAAGGAAAATGCATGTTAATTACAAACATTTATACAAATATCAACCCTTCCTTGGGCTGATCACTACACAGCTCTGAGATGCATGTTTACCCACAGAAAGGAGAGGACTGCCTTACTCCTGGGGTTGCGTCTAGATTTTATTCATTGTCTTAGGGGCACTTGGAACACTCCCAGTGAATTTCCTTTAATTCTTTAAAAATTACTTTCCCTCATTCTGCATATAGCCATATGCACATTTCAAGATAATTTATTTTCTCATAAAACTTCAAACATCAATCTAGGATCTCTTAACATCAAGTTCAGCACTATATTGTGTTTGCAATTTTTAGACTTATAAAAATGTTTCAACTTGTTCATATTGTTTGTAAATTGAGATACTGATACCCTACATTCTTCTGTTTTGATAACTGCATTGTGACTGTGCACCAATATTGCTTTCAAATCACACAATGAACACGAGAAAAATAATCGAGTGTAATTAATTCCAATCCATTATGTTTTAATATAAGCACACAAATGATATACTAAAAATAATAAGGCTTTTGAGAAAGGAGAATATTCTATGCCTTGAAATGCAAGCAAACACACAGATAAAATTCTTCCTTTTAATCGCTGAGGAATTTGAACAGCATTTGAATCACTTTTGGCAAGAAAATGGCCCAAGCACAATTCTAAAGTAATTATTTTTACATATTCCAAAAATATTTATTTTTCACGCCATTGGTTACAATTAAAATAGAAGAAGAAAAAGCAAAAGAAGGTGAAAGAAAAGAAATCTTTGAGGAGGAGGAGTGAAAAGAAAGACAAAATTCTAGAGAATGGGAATATAATGCAATTTAAAAAACCCATTTATTTTAGAAACATTTTGATCTTTTAAGGGTAAATATTGTACCAAGTTTTTTTTAATACACACAAAATAAAAAGTAATTTGCTTTTCTTTTTCTATCTTTTTTTTTTTGACAGAAGGATCTGCTCTGTCGTCACCCAGGCTGACATACAAAGGTATGGTCATAGTTCACTATACCTTCAAACATCTGGGTTCAAATGATCCTCTCCCCGCCAGCCTTCTGAGTAACTGGGACTACAGGCATGTGCTGCCATTTTTTAATGTTTTTATTTTGGTATTTTTTTGTGGAGAGGGGTTCTCCCTATGTTTTTCAGGCTGGACTCCTTCCATCTCCTGGCCTCAAGCGATCCTCCATCCTAGGCCTCCGAAAGTGCTGGGATCACAGGAGTGAGTCATTATACCCAGCCAGAATCTAATTTTTGTTGTGAGTTTCAATCAGAATATTTAGAAATATTATGTTCTCAAAAGTCAACAAAATATATTATAAATGCTATTTATATTTTAAACATTGAGCACATATAAAAACAATTTTTTAATCAAACAAACATAATTGAATTATCTCTCATTTTAAGCATTTATTTCTTTGTGTTAGGAGCATTCCAATTCCACTCATTTTAATTTATAAAACATACTATAATTCATTGTTGACTATAGTCACTTTGTTGTACAATCAAGTGTTGTTCATTCTAAATATATTTATGCCTGTATTAAAATATCACTTCTACCTTAAAAATATATGGAACTATTATGTATATTTAAAAGGTTTTAAAAATTGAGTTTTTGACAGAAGCTATAATACAGTTTTAAAACTAAAATCTCACTTAGTGTTTAAAAAATTCCATCTCATTAAAATTTATCATTCAGATTTAAATCTACTTTAAATTAAATTTCTATCAATATTGCTCACAGGTTGAAATAATGGCTAAACTAAAACTTATGATCAAAAAGTTCTATTAAGTTGTTGGAAAACAAGTTTAAATTTTCACTTTATTATTCTTAAATTATACAAATATTTCCCAGATATTTTTGTAGCATATAGTCTGAGAATTACTCTTCACAAAAGAAAAAATATAGTACTTTTGAAGTATATTAAATCAAATCTTATACAGTATTTTTCTACTATTTCATAGATTGTTGTTCTACAACTGAATCTTTTTATTTTTTTATAATTTCTGATTATGACCAAATCACAGTATTTGAATTTGTTAGGTAGAGTCCATCTTGTATTTATGTCCTACCTTTAAAAGGTGTACCATACATGGTGCCCATTTTGGGGAGCACACCAAACCTCTCCCCCCTGCCTCTTCTCCTCTGTTCCCCTTCTCCCCAACTTGAATTGAAAAGTTTTTCTCTAGGTGGATGTGAATTAGAGTGCGTACTGGATTCATATTAGTATTTAGTGAAATGGTATTTGCTTTCCCATTCTTGCGATACTTTACTTAGCAGAATGTGCTTCAACTCCATTCAGTTTAATACAAAAATGTGACGTCTCCATCCTTTTTATGGCTGCATAGTATTCCATGGTATGCAAACACTGCAGTTTGTTAATTCATTCTTCAGTTGATGGGCATTTAGGTTGTGTCCTATAAATTGAGCTGCGATAAACAATCTAGAGCATATGTCCTTATGATAAAATGGTTTTCTTTTTCTTCTGGATAGATGCCTAGCAGTGGGATTGAATGGTCAAATGGGAGGTCTAATTTGAGTTCTTTAAAGATTCTCCATGCTTTATCTCCAAAGAGGCTGTATTAGTTTGCAGTCCAACCAACAGTGTAAAGGTGTTCTCTCTCCCCATCTATGCCAGCATCTGCAACTTTGGGACTTTGTGATGTGGGCTAATCTTACTGGGATGAGGTGAAATATCAGGGTGGTTTTTATTTTCACTTCTCTGATGATTAAGGACAATGAGCATTTTTTCAAATGTTTGTTAATCATTCATCTGTATTTTGCTAATGAATATAGATGCAAAAATACTCAAAAGAATTTTAGTGCATAGATTACAGCTACACATTAAAAATATTATACATCACAATCCAACAGGCTTTATCCTCGAAATGCAAGGGTGGTTTAACATATGCAAATCCATAAATGTAATGTACTATATCAGTAGAAACAAAAATAAAAACCATATAATCCTCTAAATAGATAAAGAAAAAGCATTTGAAAATATTCAGCATCCTTTACTAATAAGAACACAGAATATAGACATAGGTGGCACACTTTTTAAACTGATTGAAGCCATCTATGACAAACCTACAACTAAATCATACTGAATGGAGTAAAACTGAAAGCTTTTCCCCTTAGAACTGCAACCAGACAAGGATGTCCTCTATTGCAACTACTATTCAACTTAGTTCTGGAAGTTCTAGCTAATGCAATGCAAGAGAAGGATGTAAAGGGCATCCAAATGGGGGCAGAGAAAGTCAAACTCTCGCTCTTTGCCAATGATATGTTGTTATACTCAGAGAAACCCACACCCAACCTTAGGACTCCTAGAAGCGATCAAGAAATACAGTAATGTCTCAGGATGTAAAATCAATGTCCACAAATCACTAGCCTTTATATATGCCAATAACAGCCAAGTTGAGAAACTAATCAGATACACAATTTCTTTTACAGTAGCTTTAAAGAAAATGAAATACCTAAGAATATACCTAACAAAAGAGGTGAAGGACCTCTACAATGAGAATTATGAAACCTTAAGAAAAGAGGTACAGAAGCCATAACAAGTGGAAGGACACCCCCTGCTTCTGCAGGAAAGAATCAACTTTGTTAAAATGTCTATACTTCCCAAAGCAATCTACAGATTCAATGTCATCCCCATTAAAATATCAAATCATACTTTGAAAATTTGGAAAAAGTTCTTCATTTCATATGGAAGCAGAAAAGCCATGTATAGCCAAGAAAATTCTTAGTAATAAAAATAAAGCCAGAGACATCACTCTACCAGACGTTAGGCTATATTACAAGTCCACAATGATCAAAACAACATGGTATTGGCACAAAAATAGAGAGGTAGACATTTGGAACTGAATGGAAAAACAAGAGATGAAACCAATCTCACATAGCCATCTGATCTTTGACAAACCCAACAGAAGCATACATTGGGGAAAAGAATCTCTATTTAATAAATGGTGCTGTGAGAACTGACCAACCACATGTAAGAGACTGAAACTTGACCTGCACCTTTTGCCACTTACAAAAATTGATTCAAGGTGGATAAAAGATTAAATATAAGGCAGGAAACTCTACAAATCCTAGGAGAAAGTAAGGGAAAACTCTAGAAGATGTTATCCTGGGGAAAGATACTATGAAGGAAACTTCCATGGCATTTGCAACAACAACAAAAATTAACAAATGGGACTTAATTAAACTGAAAAGTTTCTGCACAGGTAAGGACACAACAATCAAAGCAAAAAGAAACAAAGGTATAGAGGGAGAGGGAAAGCAAATATGTAACAGGAAAAGAAATAAAAAAAATAAAGTGAGCTTGGCACAGTCACATGCACTTGTAGTCTCAGCTACTCAGGAGGGTAAGGTGAGAGTTAAGACCAGCCTAGGGATATCTCATCTAAAAATTTAAATAAAAGTATTTAAAAGCATGTATAAAATTGAGTACTATATTATTTTAAGGAATCAAATGTAATTTGATAAGTGGAGATAGAATCACCTATAAATAACAGTCTAGATGCTTTGGAAACTGTTAATTTCATATTTAGTTTCAGAATTAACATTTTCTCAGGAGTTGAATCCTGACTCAGTATGTAATCTTAGGAAAATTATTGACTATCTCTGAGTCACACTATACTAATCTGCACAGTGGAGAATAGTCATTCTCAGCTTTGAAAATTTAAATTTATATAGCAATGAACACATATTTTTATTAAGAGTTTATCATGTAGGGTGGCGCCTGTGGCTCAAAAGAGTAGGGCGCTGGCCCCATATACTGGGGGTGGTGGGTTCAAGCCCGGCCCTGGCCAAAAACTACAAAAAGAAAGAGTTTATCATGCAGTAGCAACAAAATCTGTTATTATATTTCCCAAATAACTTCCATATTTTCTCACTCAGAAGAGTCATCTGCCAGTGATTTAGATGTTAACCAAGAGTTATGGAGCTTCTTCTCAGGACTTCTTACTTCCCAATGTCCTAAATACAGTAGAAATTAAAAAAAAAATCTTAATCTTGTGGAGCTAATAATTTAGTGGTGGAGATAATTAATGAATATATAAAATATCTGATGGTGCTAACCAATAATAGAAAACAATGTAAGGTAGGGAAAGGGAGACATAAAGAGAAGTTGAGGGGTTGTATACTAATTTCTTCAGGATGATCAGACAATGTCCCTGTAAGATAATATTAAAGATCCAGCAAAAAAATGAGGAGCCAACTATGTAGGTAGCTAGAGAAAAGCATTTCAGGAAGAGGAATAGTAAGCACAGCCCCCCTGAGGTCTAATGAAGGGTAGGGGAACAGCAGTGAGGACACAGTGGTCAGAGTATGGAATGAGGGAATGTGCCAGAAGGTTTTGGAAGGTAGCAAGAGTGAGTATTTGGGGCCTTACTCATTATAGTTTGGATTTAAGATTTTATTCTTGGGAGAAAAGCCATTTGGGAAGAAGAGAAATGTGTTGTGATTTAACATTTGGCTACTGTGAAATGATGAGGATCTAGGATCTAGAATGAACACTAAGTAACATTTGCAGAATACCTTTGTTTCAAATAAGTGATGCAGATGCCTTTTAATATAGTCAATCTGTAGATGCTATAAAAGTATTTGGATTCTAGGTCTACTTTTGAGGATGTCTATAGAACTTATTGATGGATTCAATGATGAATGATAGAGACTTCAACACTTTAAAGTAAAACAAGCATAGGGGTGGCATCGGTGGCTCAGTGAGTAGGGTGCTGGCCCCATATACCGAGGGTGGCAAGTTCGAACCCTGCCCTGGCCAACAACAACAACAAAAAAATAGCCAGGCATTGTGGTGGGCACTTGTGGGCCAGCTACTTGGGAGGCTGAGGCAAGAGAATCGCCTAAGCCCAAGAGCTGGAGGTTGCTGTGAGCTGTGATGTCACAGCACTCTACTGAGGGTGACAAAGTGAAATTCTGTCTCCAAAAAAAAAAAAATAAATAAATAATAAAAAACAAGAATAATTATAACATTTGCAAATGTAATGTTCATGTTGATTTCATACTTAAAATACAGCAGAAATAAAGTATAACCAAAGATACAAGGAAAGGATTAGGATAGGACTCTATCTCAACAACAACAACAACAACAACAACAACAACAAAAAGAGTCATTGTTTTCATTTAAAAAAGTTAGCTTTGAAGTTTAGAAATAAAAGGATAACTTTCTATAATTGAAAGCCTTTAATAGATTGATTAAGCTCTATGATTTCTTCATATAAATCATCTCACATAAGTAAAAATTGTGGACTAAAATTGTGTATTAAGAGATGTCTGATGTTATCCACACTTAGGTCGAGAGATATATACATTATAAACCTAAAAGGATGCTTACCATTAGTTCAGAACATCCTGGGGGAGCGGAGTTAGTACACACATGTCTGCATGACATATTCAAGAACATTTACTGGTTATCATCAGAAAATTACATGCATTTACAAGATTCGTCAAATGTCCAGTAAACATACAAATCCTTCTCTTCTCATGGAACCATTAGTTCAAGTTGGTCCCCAATGAACAGAACTTCATAATGCTTCACATCAGAGTCCTTGAGCTACCACCCTATTCACGTGGACCTAAAGAAAAGTATTTTCTTTGAGCTATAGCATTCTCCATATTCATAAATACTCTCTCCTAAAATAATTCCATAAATCATTTAGTACCTAGTGAACTTTATTATAGAAATGAATAGTTATGAGGAGCAGAAGGTACACCTAAACTTATCCAGTTCCAAGTGAATGCACAAAGGTGTGCAGGCAGATACTCGCTGAAAACTTAAATGAGCAAATCTTCCGCGTGTTCATGAAAAATTCATTATCTTTACATTTAGCACACCACCTTTTTATAAAGTAGGCCATTTTAATATTAAGAATGTCTCATTTTCCGACTTTGGATTATTTTTAGTTATTAATATTTCAAATCCTAAATACCAAGAGATCCTCAAGAGTATTTTCAGAATTCTTGAACAATTTTAGGGGCTATTTCAAACCAAAGGGAGAATGATGTATTTGTAACCTCTGAAGCCCCTTCTTGTCTTACATAAAGGGTATCTGTGCATAAATACACACTGAACAGTCTATTTTTACTTGATTGAGGGGACGTGAGCACTCCTGATATCACACTTGGGCTAAACTCAATGAATGAAATAGAAAATGAAAATAAAAAGAGAAATAGAAAATACTTATTTTTGGAATCACACCTTTGTTTTTTATTTAGAAATCAATCCAATAGCATTTTCAATAGGTCATTTAGCCACAGTTTTTATAGCTGTATATAAACTGTGGCTAAATTTAAAATTATAGTACATATAAGATTTGGAATTAAGCTCTTCTGCTTATCAGGAGAATAACTCAACATTAATCTTAAAAACTATATTTTCTTTAATAATTTATATCTCAAATAAATGTAAGAATGCTTTCGATGAAAATGTCATATTATACTGAAATTGAACCTCTCATTTTACTCAACAATTGGTTTTTCCTTTTTTTCTTAAATTTGACACTCTGAAAATGCAGTATGGAATTTAAAACTATATATATTATGATGCATTTGTAAACTCTTTGCAATTTTTCTGTGAATACCAAAATAAAAAATAAAAATTATACTGCCATACAAATGTGATTACATACCAGTATCTCTTTTTCTGGGAAAAAATGATAAAAGTATCATTGAACTATAGTGTCAATTAATTTTCAATTCCTAGAACAGTTGTGAATGTTAGAGACATAGGGCTCTTCCCCGATCCCTGTGAATTATCCGTCATGGTTAAAGGAAGCATTACAATTTCCTACAGGTACACCCAGAGGGCATGAACCCATAAGGGAGGGAAAAAAGAAAGTAGAATGGTTATGAAAGAGCATGACTGGAGACAGCTGCATTGGGGGAGGTGATAAGGTAGCAGGAGAAGTGGATTGGAGGAGAGATAATGAAAGCAATGACTGAAGAGACAGGTGTATAGAGATTAGGTTTATAAGGCAAGATCTCTATCCATAACTCAAATCTGCAAGAACATTTGTACACATCAAAGAGCCTCAAGGAGATAGTTTACATTGAAGAAAGTTTGAAAGCAAGACTAAAGGCCCACGCAGGGTTGTAGCTACTTTGTAGGTGTCTGAAATTATATGATTACAATTCATGAATGGAATCGTCATCCAACTGTATGTCCCCAAAGGATAAGAAACAAAGACACAGCAAACACGCTTCAGTTGTTATTGTTATCTCATTTTGTGTTAACCCAGTATATGTTATGGTTGGCATTAAGGTAAAAGAGAGAATGGAATTTTATTGTAAAGTGGGGTCCAGGGGAACCACTTAGAGAGGTGCCTAGGGTTGAGCCTTGAGCAGTAATCTCTCCTCCAAAATACATGGGTCGGTTGGGAAATGTCCCAGAAAGAACTGAACAGAATTTGCAAGTCCTGGGACTTGAAAAAAATTATTTGAGCTAAATATGCACTGGAAAGTGTCAGAGTAGGCTAAAGATTAAAAAGAAAAGAAAAAAAAATTTTTTTTTGGTTTATCTATTGCTGTATAAGCAAAACAAGCACAAATATAAAATTTAGTGGCTTAATATGAGTGTAATTATATCTCAAGAATCTATAATTTTGACAAGGCTTTTCAGACACAACTCATATCTCTGATCCATTCAACATCACTACTCAGACCCTCTGAAGAGTCCAATAGTCCTATGTTGGGCAGTTGATGCTGGCTGTCAGCTGTGGCCTCGGCAGGTGCTGGGATCAGAATCCCAACAGGTAAATGCTGCATCCCAATGGTGCATACTGCCTTTTATATCCCACTCTCAGAAGTCATGCAGTGCTGATTTTGCCACATGCTTATTAAAGTACATCAATAAATCCAATCCACATTCCTGGAAGGGAAACTAGACATCATCTCTCAATGTATAAATAGCAAAAACACATTTAAAAAGAAAGATACGTTAAAAGAGAAAATATCTCTCTGAAAAATAAAATCTCATACAATTGTTTTGGTTCTAAACTAAAATCCTAATGGCTTTCAAACAGACATGAGAGATTATCAGACATGTGTCTAAGAGAACTTTCTCTAGCAGCTTCAGGGAGAACCGAAAAGACAGGGCTTGCCGTTCATGGAAGGGAAACTAGTTAAAAAGCCATTGCAGAGAGAATCAAGGACACCATGGATTACAGCAGTGAATGTGGAAATAAGGTCAGGTGGCAACGTATTTTCAGAAAAGACATGACCTACAAAGGTAAATCCTACAGAGGTCATGTAAAATAAGGAGAGAGGAGGCTTGATGGAATTTGGAAACAATTTAAAGTAAGTGTTAAATACTGAAGAGGGAAGCCAGACTGAAGTAATTTTCAAGGTTAATGAAACATTAGAAATTTAAGAATGTAAGCGTAGAGGATAGTGGCTCAAGGGATGGGAAAGACTGGATGATACACAAACAGAAAGAGGCAGAAGAAAAGCTAATACTTTGTTATATTGACTTTTGTCTTTTTTCTATATTTTAAAATGGGTCAGGTTGAGATTTCATTGAATGAAGCTAAAATCTCACTGGGAGGGCAAAACAGTGAGGAATGCTGAGGAAGGCTCAGCTGCTTCTGCCGACGCGGGTGGAAAGGTGCTCGTGCTATTTGCACAGGTTCAGATCAGGTACAGGAGAGAGAAGGGCACAATTTGTGGAAACCGGGAATCTGCTTGAGAATATTGTGCAAAGTACCAATTTTGGAAAATTATCAGTGTACGTTGGAACTAATGTACATCTTGAGAAATAAGGCCCGTGCACAGGAAACTGCCCTTATCTCTTACTTGGGAGATTATCCATTTTCTTGGGATTAAAATATTTTGTGACATTCCCAAACTGGCCTCCTCTCTCCTTATTTTACATGACCTCTGTAGGATTTACCTTTGTAGGTCATGTCTTTTCTGAAAATACGTTGCCACCTGACCTTTTTTCCACATTCACTGCTGTAATCCATGGTGTCCTTGATTCTCTCTGCAATGGCTTTTTAATTAGTTTCCCTTCCATGAAAGGCAAGCCCTGTCTTTTCGGTTCTCCCCAAAGCTGCTAGATGAAAGTTCTCTTACGCACATGTCCTTATTAGATGCTGCTACTAATAACTGCATGAAAACAACTTCATTCCTTCACTTCCCTGCACCTCAGACCCCTGGTCTGTAAAACAAGAATGATAAAATAAGGATGCTGTGTATTAAGTGACTTAATTCATGGAGAACACTGAATTTCATGCCTGACATACAATACACCTGTGTAATCGTTAGTCAATTTTAATAAACTGAAGAAAATAACTGTAAAACCCTAACAACTATCATCATAGGAAAAGACAGCAGTGGCTATTGGATCTGTTCTGCCTTAAAATAATTAGAGTTTTGTTAACCCTGCCCTATGGGGAAATGTCCCTTACGAAAATGTTTTTTTTAAGAAGCTGAACATTATTCAATTAACCGAAAAATACAGATCCATTTTCTTGGGATTAAAATATTTTGTGACATATTCCCAAATATAATTTTCATAATAATGAACACATGGGCAGTTTTTCCAAATATACTAACAGCTTAAAATAACATATTTTCTATAACATCACAGACATATTACTGTTAAATATTATTCTTCAAAACAGTATATAGAAAATGAGACTTGGTTATTTCTATGGTCAGCCTCTCCATTCAAATTAGTTGGTGGGCAAAATAATTTTAGTTGTTCTCAAGCACTGTGTTTTCTAAGATACATCACCAATTTTATTTACATTATGTGTGGCTTTTCGAACAAAACAGGAGAAGAGAAAAAATATTGCCCCCAAAATTACAGCCATAGTAATATTGATCATGTAGTGTTAGAGGTAACACAATGTCTAAAGTGTTAGAATGAAAACAAATACAAAGGAATCAAGGATCATGCTTGCAACACAATTATTTTAACAACGTCCAATCAGCGTAATTCTCTGCAGTGTTTGTGGCATCATTCTGGATATGACTCATGATTCCAAATATTAAAAAAAAAGCAGATCAATATGAAATTAGAGGTTGGAATATAATACTTATACTATTGAATAAAAATATGTATTTATGTTTTAAGTTTTATTTGCCTCGTTGGTTATTGTTCGACATCTCTGTCACTAAATGGCATAGTCACCAATCCAAATAGTCAACAGAAGTCAATCATCTTTGTATTAATTTTCCTCTCATAGACTAGATCCAAATCATGACAAACTCTAAAACCATTTATTTACTAAATGTCCTCGAAAGCCCACCAGTTTTCTCTATCTTCCACTACAGGAACTTCCCCAAATTATTGCAATACACTCCTGCTGCCAGGTTTGGAAACACTGTACCCTTTCCACTGATTTCCAAAGTATTGACTCTAACTTTATGTCTTTTTCAACATTCTGTTTTGATCTAGTTCCAATTCCCAGTGGCCTAAACACTCTTGTTTCTTCTCCTTCTCTTCCTCCTTCCTCTTTTCCCCTCGTCCCCTTTCTGTATCCGCATCCCTTTTTTTTCTTGTCCTCCTCTTCCTCCTTTTCTCCTATCTATCTAATTCTTATTCTCTGCTTTCTTGGTGGAGGTAAATAGAAGAGGTGCTTACTGAATAATAAGGCTTATCAATGTGAATAGAAGCTATTTCAATATCATTCAAAGATAACTTCCCTGTTCAGGGAAGAGTATCCCTGAACATGCATATTATACATTTATAAATATTTTGATATTTTTCACAAATATCTTTAAATTAGAATTGCAGCCAAAAGTCAGGTGTTGGAGATGATCACGTTTGAAAGAAACGTGAGCAGGAAAATGAACTGGGTAAGAAACTTGGCTTGTCTGTGCAATGGAGCTAAGTCGGTGTTTTAGTCCTGTTCATGCATTTTATCTCTTGTTCTTGAAACTACCCTGATTGCGCCAATTTTTTTTATATAATATGCTTGAATAAGTAAGTTTAGATCAGTGGTTCTCAACTTTCCTAATGCCATGGCCCTTTAATACAGTTCATGACCCACAGGTTGAGAACCACTGGTTTAGCTAAACCTAAAAGAAATTTATCATAATTCCAGGGATTGGATTAAATGAAGGCATGGAATGAAAAAATTTTTCGAATTCTTCTTTTGAATTGGTAACTCATTAATGAGGGTAGGAAATAGTAAGGACATCGACAAAGGGTATCTTTCAAATGATATCACTATCTGGGCCACTAGTAAGCATACTTATAAATATATTTTTCTCATTAATTTTGAATTACTTAGACCAAAATCATTAGCAGATAACAAAGAAGAGTATCAACAGTCTTGATAGGTTTGCCTTTGACAAACTCTTGTTTCCTTGATACCTTATTTCAAAGTGTACAAAAGCATCAGTCCCATATGCAATGAAATGTTTGGAATTTTGGAGTGATGAGTGAGTTTCTCTTTTCACGAGAAAAGCCAAGAGAATTAAGATCATCTCATGAACAGTATAACTTTTATATGCAAACATCTGTAATTATTAAGTATAAATAAAATTTTATATTTTACAAATACTTTTGCTTAAAACATTCCTGTTATATAATACAATGCTATATATTGCCTATTTATCATTAGCAATGTGGCCCTTTATGAGAGCACCGTTTATGAGTAATATTAGGTATTCAGTAACAGATATTCTAGTAATGTTTTACTTTTAAAGGTATCTTATTATCCTTATAAAGTGTTCTTGATTGTGATCCAATAAGCATTATTAAGTTGAATCATATTTCCTATACTGGAAATGAAAAAATAATCTATTACCCAATATTTCATGGATATAATTACTTGTCAAGTAAAATTTTATATAGATTGGAAGACAACTCAACATAAAAGTTGACCAAATAACCTAAAGAATACCAGAAAAACGTTTATGTTTCAAAGTCAAATACTTGAAGATGTATTTGTTCATTTAAAATATACTTTAAAATTAAATACATAAGTAATGAATGATGCACATAGTATAATAATAACAGTTTCATTTTATTATTTTTAATTATTATGATTACATAATAGTAATATACTAGGTACATGTTATATTTGATACGAGCATACAATAATAATTAATCAAATCAGAGTAGCTAGAATGTTCATCACCTCAAGCATTTATCCTTTCCTTCTGCCAGGAATATTTCTATTCCACGCCTCAATTATCTTAAACTATATCAGAACTTACTGTTACAGTGACTATTGACTATAGTCACCTGTGCTATCAAATATTGTTCATTCTATCTAAATATATTTTTGTACCCATTAAAAAGTATTTTTGCTCACTTTGTGTTAAAATGCATATAAGGAAACCAGAAGTAAACATAAACAAAAGCAAATTTAAAAGGTATGATTGTGCTAACATAATTGGGAATCCAAATTGCCTTTGTTTATCTTTATAGAAAAAAGGTAAATAACGGACAATTGAACTGTTTATATTTCATTAAAAGGAATGGATTTAACCTTTATTCCCCTTTACAATGTGCCAAGAACTATGTAAAGAACTATAAATGCCTTATACCATTTATTCTTCAATTTTTTGATATATTATCAGTATTATGTTTTTGTATCAATACCCACCTGTGGAAATTGAGGTGTATAGTTGCTAAATAGTTTGCCAAAGTGTCATATTAAGATAGGAAAGCATTACTCCCATTCGTGTAATATATCTCTTCCTTCAAACACAACTTTATTGCTTGGTAGAACTGGATATCACTTTAACTATGGGGAAGTGTAAGACATTACTATAGCACAGTCAGGTGCCACGGAACACTGTCTGGCGATGACAGACCACATGCACTATGAGGATCCCATAAGATTACAACCAAGATGCAAGGTTCCCACAACCTAGAGATGCCATAGTCATTTTGGCATCCTGGCAAAGTTCATTACCTATTTGTGTATAGGGATGCTGGTGTTAACAAACCTACTGCATTGTCTATCCGGTTAGAGTAGAGCACATACAATTATGCCCAGTAAATGATGCTCAATGAGGATAATGCAGCCCTGTGTTCTGGGTTAGACATTTACCAAGGCCAATGAAACTACTATTTTCATGAGCTAACACTAAGAATAATGAAATTAGTAGTGCATTTTTTCATAAATATACCTAAAATAAATACGCACTTTATTTTTTTGATTTTCTTTCATATTATCCGTTGACCTGCAGGCAATTTAAGATATGGAAAGGACTTTCTTTCTTTCTTTCTTTTTTTTTTTTTTTTAACTAGCATTGCTGTATTTTTAGAGGTATTTGCTTTGGAGAACAAACTATTCAAGTATAATTAATTCAGCCTCTGCTGAAGTATATTTTGAAGTTTACCTAATCGAGGTCTTCTCACAACAAAGTTCTGGCAAATTAATAATATAGCATACCAAGAGATTAGTACTAAAGAGCAGAAGACCCTAAAGGTGAGTCGTGTTCTTTAACAGATTGAAAAAAAGAGGGCAGTAGCATCTTTAAAAATATGTAGTTAGAATTTTTTTTTACAAAAGTTAACATTGTTTGTAAAAAAAAAATAGCATTTGTATTCATTAAATTCCAGAAATGAAACAAACACTTTCTCTAGCGATATAAGAAAAATGTAAGAAATGTAAGGAAAAACACGTGGATTACCCTTTACAATAGGTTATCTAGATTTTTCTCTTTTTAATAATAGATCACAATATTTTATAATTTAGTGTTGACTTTTTCTTTGGTCACAATATGAAGATTTTTAACAAACAGCATCTATTCTGTATTTTAAATGCTAGTGTGTGTGCATATATATGTAGTCTTTAATATTAAGTATGTGTTTTGAACAAATCAAAACACATCATTCAGTATGATGCTATTTCTTCTTTGAATGGATACTTTTGAGTGATGTGGCTCTACCACATTCTCTTGCTGGTATGTATTGTATAGATTTAATTAATGGATTAATGTAAACGAACTTGATAAGCAAACTGTTCAGGCTAGGATAAATTTTTTATATTCATATATATTTACTGTTCCCACATTTTAAAAGATTTTTCTAGACGTTTAATTCTAGAAAGAAATACCTGAAAAAATAAACAATAACAACAAAAATCAGGGTATTGATATTATCCTCTTCCCTTTAGCAGTGCTGGTGAAACTACTTAAAAAATGTGATTCTTACTAGTACAAAGTTACTTTTAAAGTTTTGGAAACTGAATTGAAACAAGGCAGGTCTCAATTGTCATTCAAAGGAGGCATTCTCCCATAATAATACAAAAAATTATCAACTGAATGAGTGAGTTAACCTTCAGAAAGAATTTAGTGTTTGCTTTTTAATAATCTTTTTTAAAATTTTTATGCCAAATACTATTGCATTTCTGTATTTGAAAGAATGCTGGTGCGTGCTCCTAAGATAGACACGCTATGGGCATAAAATTATAATTGTATCCTTGTTCTTATTTTCAGATGCTTACACATTAAACACCTATGCTCAATTACAATATATTCAAAAATTTAATAGCTGTTTCATTGTTCCTAAATGCTTTCAGTTTTCTCAACCATGAGTGTTCAGGGTTTAATCAATCACTTATATAAATTTTATTCAAATATTTAACAAATTTTTTGTGGATTTAAAAAAAGAGGTTTATGGCATAAAAATTAATAGTTATTAGATATTACTTAAAACTGAGGTAATGCCAACTTATAGTTGTGTATTTTATGTGTATTATAAAGCTTCTCTGAATGTCAGTTTCTTATTTGTAAATCCATAGTTATTCTGAGACTTAAATAAGATGACATTTAAACAGGTGCCGAGTAAATAGTAGCTGTGACTAATTTAAAGAACACATTCTTCAACTTTAAGAATAATGTAAAACACATTTTAGGGGTGTAAATTCAAGTGGTTATAGTCCTGTAAACACTGAGTGTATGCCAAGGCCTAGTATTTACTCAGATCCAATTAACTCTGCTATCCACGGCAATTAGTAAGTAGAGTATGCCACTGTGATGGAAATGAGGGATTGTCAGTTGTAATAATTAAATAACTAAAGATTAAAAGGTCGCTTTTGCTAAAAATATCCAAATGCTAGAATGTTATGGGAGTAAAGATAAGAAAAAAACAATAAATTATAGTTATTTAACTATAGTTAGAGGCTAGAGATACAAAAGTATAATGAAAAGTATGTTAAATTGAACATTTTGGAATGCCTTAAAATTTTGACATATTCTATAACATTTGGTAAAAATAGAATTGAATTTTACAAAGTGAGAATGATTTCTTGAAGGTGATAACAACTGTGACCCCTAATATTTGATTCTAAAGTAGGTAGCTAGCTTACCTCTGCTCTGGTAACAACAGCACAGTGAAAATAGAAAGCCCATCTCAGGCACATCATCATAAGTGTGGGCCTGAACAATTAAATTTACATACTGGAAGAAAATGTGTGTGCATATACACTGCCTAACAAAAGCAACATAGTGGGGGCAATATAAAGAATAATTTATTGTGTTAATATTAAAGGCTCAGCACTTCAATGAGAATTTGAAACAATCATGTGTCACATATTACAGAAATTTTCTTTTGTTTTTTTGCAGTTTTTGGCCAGGGCTGGGTTTGAAACCACCACCTCCGGCATATGGGGCTGGTGCCCTATTCCTTTGAGCCACGGGCACCTCCTCTACAGAAAATTTTTATCACAAACTACAAAATGACCATTGTATAATAGACCCCATACCGAATATTGTATATAACTCCTTCACAGATTTTTAGAATATAGTTCATTGATATGATTGCCTTAAAAATAAACACTAAAAATTGTTTGGTTATTTATCATGTGAGGTATGCCATCTTTCTTATTCATTGATTTATTTCCCGTCACCTTTTCTCTTTCTTCAGGTTTTTCCCCCTGTTTTGTCATTAAACATTGAAGAAGTGCTGCTTGTTAATAGGTAGGATACTGGTACCTGTTCTTACACAAAATCACAACCAGATCTTACAAATGGCTACAGCTGAAGTAGTGTCAGCATTCTCATAATAAAAACTGCTCTTCCGAGATTTATAATTCCACTGTAAAAAGCTCACACTGGGCTCATCTTGACGTATAAGGTCACAGCCTGAAGCAAATTTGTTTTTCCAATTTTCAAGCAAATTAATTTAGCCACTGTTTAAATGGTGCAAATATAAATCAAAGACTGGAGAAACTTATCCTCCTAAAATAATAATCATCATTTGGCTGATACTCATTTTAAAGTTATTTAGTTCATGATTCCTGCTAAATTTGCATGTTCTCCACACAGGTGTTGTAAGAATAGTTGTAGGGGAGAGTCAAAGCAGGGGGGAAATATGCTGATTTTTCTCCAAGCAACTAATACTAACATATGTGACCATAAAATAAATAGTCAGCATGGCAGGTGGCTTACCCTCAAACAACAAACCCAATCTCTCAGTATTTTCTGTGGACAAGTATGAGAAATATGGTAAGATCTATTTAGAGAAAGAAACTGTCATATCAGCAACTTTCTAAAACCATTTGAAAAACGCTATAAGAAATTACCAAAGACTAGCAATTTACATAATACTATTGCATGATTTTATGTTAGTGACGATGGAATACTCATTCATTTTCTGTAGATATGCCTTCAAATGTAGAGACACAATCAAATAGAAGTGAATTTATGTCATGACCAGATCTGGAATTAAGGCTTCAGAAAAGAAAAAGGTCGAGCATTCCATCTCAGACACTTCCTGCTAATATCATTCACAGAGTCTGTACACAACTGTTTTGGGAACGCACAAATGTTTTAGGTAAAGCAATAAAAACAGCGGCCACAAAATAAAAACAAAGAAATGAAAGAAAGGAAAAGAGTAGAAAACGGAGACAGAAAAAGGATGTCATTGCAACAGTGTGATTGTCATCTGCAGAATACAGAAGCCATTCCTATAGAAAAGCTGTTATAAAGTATTTAAGACCACAAGTTTATTAGTATATAAAAGTCTGACACAATAATGCACAGTAACAGTCAAATAAAATCTCATCACCCTAATTACATCGTGGCCTTTTTGTAATTCCACTGAATTTTGGGGGGAGGGGCATGCATCCATATTTTTATTAGCAATGCAATGGTACAATTTTTACTTTGATCCTATGACGTTCTTATTTTGAAACCCTATAGTGTTTATATAGCCACAATAATGATAAAAGTCATAGTCATAATCATAACTAAAACTTACAGAGCACTTACTGTGTGCTTAATGTATCTTTATTTCATCCTCAAGACTTTCAAGTTAAGTGTATTATTAGCTCCACTTTATACCCAAGAGGCATCTTTCCGAGTTAGAAACTGGCACAAGTTCTTATGATTCACCAGTAGTAAACCTAGGATTCCTCACCACTACATTAGATATTTATCACTTTAATTTGTCATTTGCTATTTTTAACCTATCTCTCTACTCTTAGAAGAGTTGTTTCTTACTGTTTCTTTTAACAAATGACATTGCTTTGAACATCTTCACATATTTTTCATTTGTTTGTTTTGTTTTGTTTTGTTTTTTGGGCCGGGGCTGGGTTTGAACCCACTACCTCCGGCATATGGGGCCAGCGCCCTACTCCTTTGAGCCACAGGTGCCGCCCAATCTTCACATATATGTTTACTTGTTTTTATATTATTTCCATGGGAGTGATAGTAAGAAGTGGTATTACTGAGACAGAAAGGCATAAACTAATCAAGTAGCCACATTTCTAATGTAAAATTAGCCTTCATTTAATATTTTAGTAATTTGTGGAGGTGAAAACAGAGGCAGGATAGAAGTATAGAAGTATAAACAAGTATAAAAATGTTCGGTATATACAAATTAAAGTCAGACATTTTATGTGGCTGGACTTTTATGAACTAAGATATGGGAGTCATTGTCAGAGGCTGCAGTTAGGAGATAGGATTGGGAATTATCATGACAATTGGATCATGGAAGTTTTCATCGTGCCCCACCAGTTTCAAAGCTTTGAGTAGCCTGATAAGGAATTATTTCTTACTGACCCTCTAGAGACACTAGTGCAGCTAACGTCGTAAATGGTGGGTCTGCCTGCCTATGGGAAGAGAACTGGTTCTATATGAGATTCTAAATAGGAAGAACTTATCCCCCATATCACGGGTCCACGATTACATTTGAGGTTTCAGGAACTTGGTTGTAAAATAAATATATATTTGTTCTCATAAATGTCTACTCAAAATATAGTATTTCCTTTCATTAAGTATTGAGGCAGCAAACTACGACACTTGTGACTTTATCACTAATGAGCTATTAGTGGTATTCTCTTGTCTAAAATTGTTGCATATTTCAAAATACTGTTTAGATTCCCTGTAGAAATTGTTAGGATCACTTCTAGGTCTTGATTTTCTAAATATATTAATAGATACAAACATACATGTATTACTCCACGACATTTTTGATACTGATTAATAGATTCCAGGTAATTATAAGAATTTCATTAGATGAATTAAAATAAATATTTTGAGAAGGGGTCAGAGCACCTGGAAGTGAAGAGCCCTTAGAGCACATGAAGGTTAAGAGCCCTTGTGGAAGCAAATAATTTAAAAGAAGACAATGAGAGGCCAACAGGGATGGGGGAATCGACATGGAGCAGAGAACACGCACTGTAACATGGCGTAGAAGCTGCTGATCTCCCTCGGTTCATACAGTCAGCTCAGAGGGGTGAGTGTAGGCATTTGGCATTGATTCATTTCAAAAGACTAGGTTCTATCCAATTTCATCAAGGATTGTGTTATCCAGCAATTTATACAAATAAAATGACCACTTAAGATTACAGAGAGCAGAGAATGCCCTCTGAGATCCATGATGGTTGATTTTGATCTAACATTTGATCGCAGTTTGATATCATGTTTCACTTTCTTGGTTGCAACACTTGATATCAGTATTGCTTGTGCAAGGCAGGAAGTGTGAGCTGGCACAGGCCTTCTGAGAACCCAATCTGTATGTGCAGTGTGTGACGGGCCTGTCACCCCGAGTCGTTATGGAGAGACATTCTCTGACTTACAGACATTTGTCAAGGTCATGCTGCTATAAATGACCCTCAGTGCTGAAACTGAGAACAATCTTTTCACAATAGCTTTTCTCTGAATAAGTTTCTGTTAGTCTGAAATTTTCTTAGCGATGAGAGAAACTTGCCACCAAACTACAAGGACACAAATTAAATCAGACATGAGCTCTGGCCAGAGAATAGCTCAGGTATGAGGATCAGTCTCTGACAAAATGCTGTGTTGAAAATATAAATGGGGTGTATATTATATACCACATCAAGCAGCAGAAAGTTAGAAAGTTTAGCAGAAATATTTGAGGAAAAGGAAATTGGAAATAGGATAAAAAAGCATGGCTACTTGTAAGCAGAAATTATAATGACTGACTACAATACAAACATTTTCTTGTCAATTAGTGTAGAAATTAGGATGTGTGCAAAAATCCAGAATGATGGTTAAATTGCAACTTTGCTATTTTAACAATTAAGTTACAATTTCCTCAATTTCAGGAATACTTTACTAGACTTGTTATTCTAATTTAGCTTTCTGTTGAAAGAGTAAATTTCTTCTCTCACACATTTACTTTTTTAATATAGGGACAGAATTGATAGAATATCTTTATCTTTTGTGAGCTATAATATTTTTATAATAATATGTGTAAGTTGATCCATTGGTATCTGTTCACTTTAATGGTTATTAATTATAGATTGAGGGCATGAGTTCTGTTTCCTAGGAACAGAACTTGTAATTTTGTAAGACAAATTGGAAAAATAAAATATACTGAAATAGAAGTTAACTCGGATAGTACCACTCTGGGCAATATCCTCCACTCAGTGGAAATGTTCTCTGTTCTCAAGGAGTTCAAGGAGTTCTACGATAGCATAGAGGGTAAGTACAAACACGTTTAAAGAAATACAAGCAAGTATAAAGCAAAATAAAATACATCCAACCAAACAATTATTACAGCTAACAATTGGGGAGACCGAAACCCAGTTACTAAGAATTCCTCTCAGTCATTGAAATTTCTTCATTTTGGAGTCAAGTCAGTGATATACTCAAAATTAATAAACCATTATATCTCATATTAATACAACATTTGACAGCTGCGATCATATTATGCTTTGTTGACTTTTCTTAAATCTTAAAATCTCAAAATGCCAGTTTAATTTTTTCCTAAGATTTATTTATTTATTTATTTATTTATTTATTTATGTATTTATTTATTTTAATCTGGATATCACTTTTGTCACGTAGGCTGAAGTGCTGAGGTAAGGATCACAGGTTACTGTAATCTTGAACTCCAGAGCTCAAATGTTCCTCCCACCCCAGCCTCCTTAGTTCCTGGGACTGCTGATCTATACCCTCCTGACTGGCTAATTTTTTAATTTTTTTGTAGAGACTGGGTTTTTCCCTATTTTTCCCAGCCTGGTCTTCAGCTCCCGGCCTCAATTTATCCTCCAGTCTTGGCCTCCCACTGAGACAAAAATATTTTGTGTGCCCTTTGCAAAGCTAACGGGCCCTGTGTCGTCACTGTCTGGTGGATGTACATGCTGCTAAGAACAAGGAAGCCTGGGTGGCATGGTCATGTGGACACCTTAAAGCCAGACTCTGAGATTTTCACGATTTTGTGTGGTTTCCAGTAGGGGCAAGGATATTCCAGGACGGGAAACCACCATGAACAAAGCTTCACCGTGTTAGTAAAAGCATGAGTAATTTTTGTTTGGTTTTTGAGACTTGAACTCAATGCTTCAAGAAATGTGGAGAATTCATATTCCCCAAATATAATCCAATCTTACTTTTATTCAAATTCATTTTTGGCTTTAAAACCACTGAACAAAATATCTGAACTGGGTTGTTTCTTTCAAAGTTTTTTCCCCCACTTAATAAGTCACTTGATGATGTTAGTTGATGTTAGTTTCTAAAACTGAGTCATTCTTTATTGCATTAGTCCTTTTCTTTTTCCTTCTCATTTTCCAAACTTCCACATTTATTTCACTGGAATAACATATATGTCTAATATCATGGTATGGGTGCTATGGAAAGAACAATCAATAAGAAACAGTCTGCACTGCTAAGGAGCTCATCTTCTAGCAGTGGAATCAGTTAGTTTTAATAACTAAATACAGTGTTCCAGAAATTGTTACATATGAAAACATAAAGTAGATACAAATGATTTACACAGTCTGCTAATTTTATCTGGGTGAGAGCATTACTGAGACTATTTCACAGATTTCAACTACGTGTGACAGGATATAGGAATGAGTGTCATTTTACCATATAATTACATTCATTTCAATATGCACAAGAATAACATTTTTTCTTTCTTGTCAGTACTATATACTCTCATGTCTAAGGTGGGGAATATGTAAAAGTCCTGATGATTCTGTTTTGCCCTGGATGGTTAAGGTATACCTCTGTTTTATTTTAGAAATTAATAAACATTTGAACTATAGAATATAGGTTAATCTGAACATACAAAGTTATTTTATGTATGAAACAGATATTCTACATAGCATAGTAAAACATTTAGATGCAACTCAGAAAAAGTAAAGTGCTTCTTTTACATACTAAATTGTTTCAGTTCACTACATTGCTATTTACTCTTAGAGAAAACAAGAAAGTCTTTTATTATCCAAAGAACCACTACACTTTCTTTTGTCAGGCATAATTTGGACTTCCGCGAATAATCCCTTAGAGTGCCTCTGATCCATGCAGAGTAAACGCTCTCTTTCATTGTCATCTATTTTCTTTTCTTTCCAAGCTACACAATTAAAATACTTGGTAATTATGTGCAATTTTGCAGTTTCTCAACAAATTATCGCACACTTGCAGTTAGGAAATTTTAGTCAATTTAACTCCCTTCACCATCTCCCTTGTGTATCTAGAACTTCTTTGTTTAACAGTGTATTTTATGGCTATTGCTATATAGTTATTAGTATGTGTGTTTGTAGAAAAGGGAGGAAAGAGACTGGAAAAGCAACAGAAGCGGGGTGGGGGGGAATCATTATTCTTGGAGAGGCTGCTTTAATAATTATATTCTATTAACTTACTGGTTATAAGTCTTTGTTTAATTTGTTTCATTTCCCAAAGCCCGTATTGAACATCAATAGACCATGGCTTCTAAAATCCAATGTGACCATATGAAATGGTAGAATTCCAGTTTAATTCCTCTATTTTTTCTTTCCTTTTACTATAAAGAGCATCATAATGGGAACGTGAATGATAAATGTTATAAGATTGAAAAAATGGGCATGAAACAGAAAATGTAACTTAAAAGTAAAGTTAAAAATGCATCTTTTCTCATAGACAAGATCATAGGTAAGTGCACCTCCTGGCTTTATTTTCTAATTTTTTATCTTTTATTCTTCACATTTTGATACCATCTTTGATATTGTAGCTAGCAATATTCGGAGAAGGCAAGGGATCCTCTTTTCACTGACTCCTTCTCAAAAAGAAGAAAACTGTACACATATCCAGGAATCTGTCTGTCAGGTTCATTGGCTACAGGGACCACAAGGATTGGTCAAGATTAATCAGAATTTTCCTCTGGAGCAAGATATCAACACATTCTACTCTGGCTCAATTCATGCACCTTCCTGAAGTACATACCTTTGCATACAGTTGAGGTCCCTTGGCAATTAAAAAAAAGGCTATTTGCTAGTTAGCATAAAATGTCTGCAAATGCATTTTATTTAACCTTATTAATAGCTTTTAAATAAGGCTATCTCCATTAGCGAAGAACAAAGTAGTCCAATTTTATAATTGTATAATTGTACAATTTCAAGATAGATTAAGTGTTAGCCCTTTCAATATTTTCTTCTAATCTTGTTCTTTTCTTTCTTTTCTTTTTTTCTTTTTTTAACTATTAGGATTACCTAATAGCTGCATATGTTTATAGGGTATATGTGATATTTTGTAGAGGTTTACACTGTGAATTAATCACATCCGTGCAAAATTAAGGTATATAGGACCACAGGCATTTATCATTTCTTTGGGTAAGGAAAATTCTAATTCTGCTCTTTTTTTTTGTTTGAAAGTATGCCCTAACATTGTTGATTATAGTCACTTTATTGTGATATACAATATTGTTCATTCTATTTAACTGTATTTTTGCACCCATTAACTATCATCACTTTGTCCCCACCCCACCCCCATCACTCTTCTCAGCCTCTGGTAACAATCATTCCACTCTCTTTCTTTAAGGGATCAATTCTTTTCAATATTTAGCTTCCATATAGGAATGAAAACATGCAAGATTTGTCTTTCTGTCCTTGGTGTATTTCACTTAACATAAAAATCTCCAGTTCTATCTTTATCATTGAAAATGGCAGAATTTCTTTCTTTTATATGGCTAGATAGTAAATCTATGTTGTATATGTACCACCATTTCTTTTTCCATTCATCTGCTGATGGATGAATCAACATTCATTGATTCTTGGCTACTGCAAATAGTGCTATAGCAGATACCTTTTGCTTATATACCTAGCAGTGGGATTGCTGGGTCACATGGTAGTTCTATTTTCAGTATTTCAGAGGAAACTCCCTACTGTTCTTCATTCTGTTTGCACTAATTTATACTCCTATTAACAATGTATGAGGGTTCCTCTCCCCCCACTCATTATCCTGTATTTTTGAACAAAGCCATTTTAACTTGGATAAGTAGATATTTTAATTGTAGATTTTTTTGTTTTTTGAGGTAGAGTCTCATTTTTGCCACCCTCTGTAGAGTGCTATAACATCATAGCTCACAGCAACCTCAAACTCTTCTGTTCAAGTGATCCTCTTGCTTCAGCCTCCCAAGTAGTTGACACTATAGGTGCCTGCCACAATGCCTGGCTTTTTTTTTTTTTTTTTTTTAAGGATCGATGTGTCACTCTTGCTCAGGCTGGTCTCCAGCTCCTGAGCTCAAGCAATCCACCTACTTTAACCTCCCAGAGTGCTAAGATTACAGGTGTGAGCCTGTAATCCCCTTCTCCTAGTTTTGAATTGCATTTCTCTATTAACTAATGATGTGGACTATTTTTGCATATACTCAGCCATTTGTATGTCTTTTTCTGAGAAATGTCTGTTCAGATCTTTCGTTTTTTAACCAGATTATTAGACTTTTCCTACTGAGTTGTTGGAGCACCTTTTAAATTCAAGCTATTAATCCCTTGTCATCTGGGTACTATACAAATACTCTCTCATTCTGTGGGTTGCTTCTTCGTTTTGTTGTCTTCTTTGTCATGCAGAACCATTTTTAGCTTGTTTTGATCCCATTGGTTCATTTTTGCTTTAGTAGTTTATGCTATCACGTAACTAGTCGAGATATCCCTGCCCACTCCAGTATCCTGAAGCCTTTCCCCAGTGTTTGGTGTCTGGTCTTAGATTTAAGTCTTCAATCCATTTTGATTTGATTCTTATACATGGCGAGAGATGCAAGTGTAGTTTTAGAATTCTTTGGCATATAAATATCCAGTTTTCCAAGCACCAATTATTGAAGAGACTGTCATTCCTCCACTGTCTGATCTTGGTCAATTTGTCAAAGATAAGTTCATTAGCGATGTGTGGATTTATTTCTCAGTTCTCTGTTCTGTTCCAGAGAACTCTCAAACATTACGGATGTGTGGATTTATTTGTGAGTTCTCTCCTCTGTTCTCTGTTGTTTGGTCTATGGGTCTGTTGTTATGCCAGCACCATGCTGTTTTGGTTACTACAGCCCATTAATACAACTTAAAGTCAGGTTATGTGATTCCACCAGCTCTGTCCTTTTTGCTCAGGGTGGTTCTGGGCATTCTCTGGTTCTATTTAAATTATGGAATTAAGTTTGCTATTTCTGCAAAGAATATCATTAATGTTTTTGATGGGGATTGCATTGAATCTGAATCTGTAGATTGCTTTGGGTCGTATGGACAGTTTAACAGTACTAATTCTTTCAATCTGTGAGCATTGAATATCTTTCGCTTTTTAAATGTCCTCTTCAATGTTAAGGTTTTAGCTAAGAAGAATATGTAGAATATAAATGTCTTCATATAGTGATTAAAAGGCCATGAAGGCTATGTTAAATAGTTCAATGAAAATATTTCAGATTGTGTATGAAGTCAGCACATTGTGCCCCATGATTGCACCAATGTACACAATTATGATTTAATAAAAATAAAAAAAAATGCCTATACTACCTAATGCAATTTCCATCAAAATACCAACATCATATTTTACAGATATAGAAAAAAAATTCTACGCCAATTAGTTTGGAATTGGAAAAAAGCCCCAATAGCCAAAACAGTCTTCAGCAAAAAATACAAATCTGATGGCATCTCATTACCAGACTTTGAACTATATTACTAGGCTATAGTATCAAAACAGCACAGTATAGGTGCAAAAATGAGACATAGAACAGAAAACCCAGATATAAAAACCACCCAAATACAGCCAATTTATTTTTCACAAAGCAGACAATGTACACTGGGGGAAAAGAAGCCTTATTCAATAAACAATTTTGGGAAAATTGGATAGCCACTTGTAGAAGAATGAAACCATCTGCAACTCTCACTACACACAAAAATTAATTCTAATTGGATAAAAGACTTCAATGTAAGGCATGCAACTGTAATTTTCTTCTACATTTCTCGAAGAAAATGTAGGAAAAACTCATCTGGACATCACCTAGGCAAAGAATTTATGACTAGGACTCCAATGACAATTAACGGCAACAACAAAGATAAATAAATGGGGTTTGACTAAATTAAAAAGCTTCTCCACAGCTGAGGACACAATCAACAGAGCAAATAAACAACTGAGGGATGGGAGAGAAGATTTGCAAGCTTTACATCTATTAAGGGTCTAACACCAGAATCTACAAAGCACTCAAACAAACCAGGACCCCCCAACCTCTACTAAAAAGTGGGTAAAAGACACAAACAGGAGCTTTTCAAAAGAAGATAGACACAAAACAACAGGATACAGAGAGAAAGGAAGGCTTATGCACTATTGGTGGGACTGCAAATTAATACAACTTCGATGGAAAACAGTCTGGAGATTCCTCAAAGAATTAAAGTTTCTACTTAAAGAAAAGAAAGTCATTTTATCAACAAGATGCTTGCACTCAAGTATTAATTGAAGCACCATTCACAATCACAAAGTTGTGGAATCAACCCCAAAGCCCATTACTTCATGAGTGGATTAACAAAATGTGGTATATGAATATCACAGAGTACTACTCAGTCATAATAAGTATGAATTAATGCCCTTTGCAACAATTTGGATGGAACTGGAGACCATTGTCCTAAGTAAAGTTGTTGTGTGAATCGGTGCTGAAGAGGAAAAGTCTGCAACTGAAATGTCAGAAAGAGAGGAGCCTGCAGCTTGCTCAGGCATGCAGTGGCCTCAGTTTATTTCTTACAAGCTTATATACTCTTAATAACACTACATTCTGCAAATACACTTGATAATAATAAGCCAGTTGGCAGCAAATGGTCTATAAGATAAGAGTACAAAGAAACCAGGCAGAGCAACCGCAAAAACTGATTCAGCTGTTCGCCTGTAAACAACAGGTGCAACCTTTAACTGAGATGCACGTTAACTTATCTTGTTTTCCACTTCCAAGGTCCCTTCCAGGACATTCCAGAGACAGCCAGACTCTGCCTTCAAGGCCTGCCTCCTACATGATTAGCTTTCTAATCACTTTGGAAGGTCTTAAAGAAACATCTTTTCATGCCGACTCTGAGAAAGCTTCTTCAAACATAAGTCAATGGCACTGGAAGTTACACTTTGGTTACAAAAGTATCAGAAGAATGAAAAAACAAATACCATATGTAGTCACTATTACATTGGAACTAACCAATAAGCATACATGTGCACAGAGGGAAATAAATCTCAGTGGAAATGGAGTAGGGGGAGGGAGGAAGGGGTTGCGGGAATCTAACTAAGGAGTCTATTGAACACTAGTTGGTGATGGGCCCACATATAGCCATGACACAAGAATTATAACAATGATCTGTGTAACCAAAAAATGTGTATCCCCTTAATATTTTTGAAATAAAATAAAATAAAATAAAATAAAATAAATACATATAGTAAAATAAAATAAAACCTAAGAAGGACTGATCCTGGTAGCTGGTTTTTAAAGGCCAGTTCCTTTCTCCATTTCAGTTACAGCTTCAGTGTAAGTTTTAAAGTTTAATAAGCATACACAAAGCTTCTAAGTTTGCATTTAATATAACATGCTAAATGTATCTAGGCTGCTGATCTTTTTCTGGATAATATTAATTTTGCTCTTATTTTATACACCTCCAATTTAATGTATAGTTAAAGTGATAACTGTTTCTTGTGAAGAAAATAACGATGGTTTCATTTAAATTTGTGTTGAAAGAGCTTCAGCAACTTGCTTTCCGAAAAATAGATGTGCAGGAAAGTGCAGAGGACTTTTGTTAAGTTTGTGGTGCTGTTTTAGAAAAAGGTACCTCTGCCTGGTTTGTACACTTGTTAATTGTCTTGGTATTTTCTGGGCCTGGAACACTTTCAAAATACATTTGCATATTTTTACTGTCATGGTCAGAATTTCTTTGCTAAAACTGAATTAGGTAAAGCTTAGTATATTTTACAAAAGAGGATTATTTCAATTTATTTTTAGTAATCTGCCTCCAATTCCTCATGTGCCATTACAAACTTGCTGAGGCAGACATGTAATTTCTCTGGACCTTTTCAATTGTCTGTGAGAAACTAAGTATATAATCGAGGGCAGTTTACAATCTGTCTCCTGTATTAGCTGTATATGTGTAAGGTCAAAAGGGTAGATAACAGATACAGGCAGAAATGTCATAGAAAAGGCAGAATTACATGCAATTTTCACTTTTAGTACTAAAATTAGTGATCACAGCCATATGCCGACATAGGTGAGTTTTGAGGGTATTTCAGAAAAGATAGTCACAACAAGTTTTGTGCAATTTTGCTCTTTGTTGTTGCTGCAGAAATCCAGGCAAGAGGAAATGGTTGTGCAAGGTGCTGGGAAGTGTTAGGATTCGGGGTATACGTTGACCATGGGATTTCCTGGCAGGTTGGATGTAGGTATGTGAAATATAGAGGTAACAACAATTACCCCACAGATTTTAGCCTAAGGAACTGGGAGATTTGAGTCACTGTCCAAAGAGAGGGGAGGAATGAAGATGGAACATTTTTGGGGGGGAGGGAAATGTTGAGTTTCAGTAATGTTAATTTTGAGTTACTGATTACACGCCAATGAAAAATATCCCCCGTTTGTTTCTCAAGATCCCTGTTCTACTCTTCTTCACTTTACTCCCTGCTGCAAGAGGCTGATCTGTGTTTATTTCATCAGGAGATCTTTTCATACTGGGTTTTCGATTGTGTTCAGTCAATAGAGAACTTACAGACTGGACGGAGAACAGAATGATACCAGGGATCTGTTCTCCCAACCGCCACACAATGAGGTTTTTCTCAGGTTCTCTGAGTGTCACCTGATCAAATGTTACCACTGGTCTCCTGGTGGCCTCATCTATATAGTTCTCTCCTTCCAGTTTCTAGTAAATGCCGTTTCCTCTCGCTGTTTTAGATGTATGATTTTTTTTTTTTTTAATTTGAGACAGGGGCTCACTCTGTTGCCCAGGCTAGAGTGCGTGGCATCAACCTAGCTCACAACAACTTCAAACTCCTGCTTCAGCCTCTCAAGTAGCTGAAACTACAGGAGCCCACCACAAAGTCCTGCTAATTTTTCTACTTTTGGTAGAGACGGGTTCTTGCTATGTTGCTTAGCTGGTTTCCAATTCCTGAGCTCAAGGGATCCTCCTACCTTGGCCTACCATAGTGCTAGGATTATAGGCATGAGCCCCACACTGGGCCTAGGTCTATGGATTTTTTTTTTTTTTTTTTGAGACAGAGCATCAAGCTGTCACCCTGGATAGAGTGCTGTGGCATCACAGCTCACAGAACCTCCAATTCCTGGGCTCAAGTTAGTCTCCTGCGTCCGCCTCCCAAGTAGCTGGGACAACAGGTGTCCGCCACAATGCTCAGCCATTTTTTGGTTGCAGCTGTCATTGTTGTTTGGAAGGCCCAGGCTGGATTCGAACCCGCCAGCTCAGGTGTTTGTGGCTGGCGCCTTAGCCCGTTGAGCCACAGGCGCCGAGCCAGGTCTATGGATCTTAACAGTTCTCTTCCTACTAACCAACAGTTGTTACTCTATCTATCATGATTCCTTGATACTCTGCCTAACCTTTGTAAATACACATTTCTCACATTTCTTAATTTTAATATGTCTTCTGGTTCTTATGTGGACTATAAATAATAGATCATCCAAGTGGAACTGAAGAGAAAGTTATGAATTACATAATTCATGAGCATAGGATAGAAGTCTGCAGATATAAATTGGGAGTAATTACCATGCAGATGGTATTTACAGTTGAGTCTGGAAGAGATTACCAAGAAAATAAGTATAGATAGTGAAGAGAAAAAGAGCAAGTACTAGGCTGGATCTGGAAGAAATAAATTAAAAAAAATCTAAGAAGGAACAATGAGAGAATTTGAAGGAAAATGCTGAGTGTAGTGATATGGAGGCTGAAAGAAGAGTATTACAGAGGATGGAGGCAATCAGCTGTGTCAAATACTCATGGTAGTCAAGTGTTATCAAAGGTTTGACCTCTGGATTGAGCAACACGGTAGAGATGAAATTGTGATTGAAGTTGTCAGAAACAAAGACTGCAGAGATTATGAATATTTTTGCTACAATGGGATATAGAAGAATGGGGTGGTAGCAGGGAGGAAAAGGGGAGGTCAAGATCCAAACAATGGGAGAACTTTCTTTACATACTCTCTGGGTCATCTCTTCTAGACGTGGGCCGTTAAATGCCATGTACATACATACACTTGATTTTAAGTCCTGTTCCAGGGAGTAGAAACAATGTCCCAAAGCCCAGCTTGGAGAGAAAGCACAGCTCCATTTGGGAGAATGAATGATTGCAAGTAGCTTCACATGTGGAGCTCTTGGTGGCGTGAAGACAGAGAGGAGGTTCTCAGTTCAGTAGTCTGCGAGGTGCTGAGTCCTGTCAACAATCACGTGAACTGAGCTTGCACTGAGATTTCTGCAGATGCCTTGATTGTAGTGTGATGAGAGACCCTGAACCAGAGGACCCAGATGAGCCACCCTTAGATATATGACCTACAGAAATGAGGAGATAATATAATATAAATAACTCTGGTTTTGATGTACCAATAGTTAACAAATACAGCCTTTCTGAAAAATTACTCCAGTTGACTTCACAGGGTCAAGAATAGATTAGAGAGGGGCAAGATTAGGAGTGGTCACTCCAATAAAGATTCTGCTTGTAGAAAGGCATGGGAGAGAGAACAGTTGCAGTCTACTGTACTCCCCTGGAAACATTTTGAATGATCTTTCTTCCTTTTACTTTTCTCTGCAGCTGAGCTAGCCCTGAGAATATTTGATCCCTGCAGGCTGGCCTAATTTCTGTCCTGGTGTCTCTCTAATGGTGATCCATTCTGCTGTCGTTAAGTCTTCTATTTGCACCTCTGTCATAAACTTTCCATGACCCTGAAAATTCCACTGAACAAAGATTTCAGCTTAATTACTGGATTGCTTAAAATTTAGTCAAATCAATTTTAGGTACTGTCTGTAACTCGAAAAGCAGTGATTACATAATTTCTACCCATCAATATCTTAGCAAGGGTAACTTTATCAAAATAACAAGAGCAGCCCTCTGGAAGATTAGAACACAGTATGGAAGGCCATTTTTATGAATGAAAGAAGGGAAAAGAAAAGCAGACTTAGCTCCGCTGTCTGGTGCCCAGCATATAGTAGGTGTTTGATCAATCCTGAGTGGAGACAGATACAGGCTATAAACATTGGGATGAGGAGGCTCTCACATTCGGGGCACAGGATATTTGCAGGAGGCTGAGGTAGTATTGGAAAGAGAAAGTGAGTCATGGAGGGAGGAGGTAGTATCCATAAACTATCCACTTCACAGTTTTATCTAGATCTATCCCTGCTTAACTGTCAGGAAAGAACTAGAGATGCTGTGATAGAGACCAAGTTCAGTATATTGTTTAGGATTTGAGGCAGTGTATTCTATTGCATGGGGGAAATATTTCTTAAATATTTAGGCAGTAGCTATAGATATAATTTCTAGAGAAATTTCACCCAACCTACTCTGTTAATATAAGGAAAAGATCCATGGAAAGAGGTCTCCAGCATGCTCCATGATTTCAGGTGAAATTCCACAAATTTTAAAGTCTGTGGAATGATGATTTAATAAAAGTAAAAAATAAAATGAAAAGATAAAAGAAGAAGTCTGTGGAATGAAAAGAAGTCCTTATTCCTACAAACAATTAAACAATATTTAATGTTCGGTAGATGTGGAGAGTTTTGGTGTTGGGGTTTTACTGAACTGTGTCTAATGTTAGGCAGGTTCTGTTAACAGAGACCAAAAGGAACTGTATGATTATTGTAATAGAAAAACTCAGCAAATAACAGAATATGTTAAGCTGTAATGCCAAGAAGCATTTAATATTTCTCATTTACCATTTCTAATTATACAATTATCATTTCTGCTTAATTTTAGAATGCTCACGGCATGACTTAACTGTAAGTTTAACTTTACTGCTGTCATACTCTGGGGATTAAAGACTAAGGATTTTTGTTTCTATTTTCTCTAAAGTTTATTTTTTCATTAAGTTGTTACTTAAATGTGGGAAATGGTGATATCATTTATTTTAAAACTTTAACATTAAGCAAGTGCACTGAACATCATATAGATATGAGAAGGTAATTTTCATTTTGTCCTATTATCTAAATGAAATGAAGAATTTAAATGTGCGGGGATAACACTTTGTAATGTAAAAAGTTTTTGCACCATGTGCTGTATTCAGAATGTAGCGTTCAGTAATTTATGCTCTGGAGAAAAGATGAATATGTTAAAATTCCACCCTTTACACCACATGGAGTAGTTATTGGAGAAGTCAACATATTGCTTGGGCTGTCTTCATTATTACTTCATGACTACTTGTGTTTAACTAACAGCTTTTTTGTTGTTGTTTTATCCTTCCAATGTACTAAAACTTCCCGAATACTCAATACAGCTGTTCTATATAATGACACTGCCTCATTAGTTCAATGCATTTGAGCATACATACTAATAAGGACAGTCACAAGGAAAAAAGACTTTCTTTCATTCTTCCCTGCTGTTCCTTTCTGAAATAAGAACATTTGCCACTTAGTGGATGAAGCAGTTCAAATGTAACCAAAGGAAAACCTCAGGAAAAGGCACAGATGGTCTCATCGGACTCTAGAGGAACCACTTGTCTATGTTAGTGGCACTTTCTCCCTGGTTTATCCACCTAACTCTTTGCATAGCACAAAAATTAATTTTCCAGGTAACACTTCCATGGCCATAATTAATGTCAAGGCTGTAATTTTCTAGCATGGGCAGATAAGAGTTACTCAGCCAAAAATAGACCTCACAAATAGAACAGTCCCCATTCAACCTTGTGGTCCTTTTCGATTAAAAGATTTTCCTGTAATTCAAGGCAGCATGGAGGCGCATTATTTTATTATTTTCCTGTAATTCAAGGCAGCATGGAGGTGCATTATTTATATGCATTACTGCTACAGCCATTGTCATGCACCATGAATTACACCGTGGGGTCCACCATTATTTTTTAGGGGAGAAGGTGTCTTCCTTTCTCAGACAAATCCTAAATTGAATTTTCTGGACCATAACTGACATTAATGGCTTTGTCTGTAATAGACTTGAAAAGTTTTTTTTTTTCCCCCCATAGTGGAATCTCCCATTTGTCAGAAAACCGTCAGTAGAAGAGTGGAGATTCATGCTAGCATATTGGAAATGTAACATCCATGAATTCTACTGAAAATGTTTTCTGAGAGAGGTTTCCTATGTAGATTTACAACACTAAAGAAGAGAGAAATTTTAAGCTGCCAAACTATAACTGCAACTAATCTTGTAGAAGAGAGTTTCAGTGGCTAGGAAGGAGATGAAGCCTGTTTGGAAATTTGTGTTCGTGTTCTGTATCTTGATTCATTACTAGACTCTTATAAATTTGACTTCTCTTATCCTTACATTATTTATTTTATCCTAGTTCTACAGAAAAATGAGCACTCAAACTTTTATTTTAATTTTTTTATTAAATCATAGCTGTGTACATTAATGCAATCATGGGGTACAATGGGTTGGTTTTATATACCATTTGAAATATTTTCATCAAACTGGTTAACATAGCCTTCACTGCATTTTCTTAGTTATTGTGTTAAGACATTTATACTCTACGCTTAGTAAATTTAACATGTACCCTTGTAAAATGCACCATAGTTGTGTTCCCACCAATTACCCTCCCTCAACTTTCAGATATAATAACTGCAAAGAGAAATGTACAAGACTTATGTAACAACAGTGCACCAAGGGATTGCAAATCAACAACAATTGTTTCATTTATATCATTATTTGGTCCTTAATTGACTTAATGAAGATTTAAAAAATATAAAATATAGTAAAGAGATAGGAGAGAAATATTTAGGAGTAGAAAAACAAAGAGATATGGTTTTGTTTATTTTTAGGCTCTTTTAGAGGCTTAATAGAATCTTTTTTGGATAAAGAGGAAAAGCTAAAAAGTGAGATATCTGTGTTAGCTGGAAGGGCTGCCATGGGCAAATGGCAGGGAAAATCCCAATATTCGTAGTTTCTTCCAAGGTAATTCTTTTTAATCTAGTATGTTAGAAAGTTCACACCCCCTGATGACTTTACCTAAAATCCATTTGGAAAGAATTCTTATAATTGTAATTTGCTTTGTGAAATTTCTGCTGTACAGCATAGTGCCTGGCATATATTAAGTTCTTAGTCAATGTTAAATGTTTTATTGCTTTTTTAAAGCACTTTATTCAGATTACATGGATTTCAGGAGAGGATAACATGAATATTCTGCATTCTTTGTGTTCTTAGTAAATCTATAAAACATTTCTATCTGTCCTCAAGAAACAACAACAATAACAACAACAACAACAAAAAAACCCAACCCAACAACCCCTTTTTCTCTTCATTCCATTGTGGATACAGTTTTCGGTCAATTAAGATAACTCCAAGATGGTTTCTAAATGAGAATTGTCCTTTAAAGTTGATGCTTCTGAATTTGACTAAGGAGGAATTTAGAGATAAGATTTAGAAGCAGAATGTAATGTATGTAAACAAAGGAGATCATTTGTTCTTTAAGCCTGAGGGTATCATTCCTAACTCCAAAAAGCATATTCAATTGAGGTCCCAGTTAAAAATCAACTATAAAATGTTAATAAGCATCCTGAGAGACAAGAGGCGTCTGCACAGCATGCTGGTTACACCTGGTGCTGTGACCTAATGGCCAGAGGTCTGACCTGTTCCTTTCACGGTCGTTAATGTTGGAGGAGACACATAAAGTTGCCAGGAACTGTGAGATAAACAGTAAAGCATGATCCAGATGACTGTAGAGAGATTGCTCATTAGGGATGATGAAGAATGAAAATTTAAAGATCCCCTCTATTAGGGCAGATATTAAAACAGGAGCAGTAATTAAGGAACTTGGAATAGAAAACAAAGGGAAGCCTATCCCCTCAGGTTATTTGAGAATAGTGACCATATTTAGACAGGACTGTCTTTTTAAATCCATTTATATATATAGGGATAAATACATAGTAGTGTTATAATATTTATCCAAAATTACTGTAATAGCAACACTTAATTCTAGTTAAGAATACCACAAACAGCAGACTGGAAGACCCCTGCCAACACACTACTTCCTAGAAAGCAGGGAAAGTGTAGGCAATTGCCTCCGTTCAGGTCAGCGCTCTTAGAAACATCATTGTGAATACAGAGAAGCAATGCAGGACATACAGACGGAAGATAAAGTCAAAGAAGCAGGTGATGGGGAATTGCATAAAACAAGGTCAGAGAACCCTTGGCCCTGGGAAGGCTGATTCGATGTGCCCCCTGGGTTTACGCTGCCTGAACTGAGGTGCTGGGTGCGCCGCCCCCACAGACCTCTGCTGGGTCAGAATGGGGACAACCCGAGTCTGTGCAGTTATGTCACTGGATGGCAGGCAGGAGGTCTGGCAGCAACTAGGGCCATCTTGAGCAATCGGGTGTGCCATGGGCGGCATGCTGCAGGCTGGGGAGTGAGGGGATCGACTTGTGACTTTTCTTTTCTTTTCTTTTCTTTTTTAATTAAATCATAGCTGTGTACATTAGTGCAATCAAGGGGTACAATGTGCTGGTTTCATATTCAATCTGAAATGTTTTCATCAAACTGTTTAACATACCCTTCATGGCATTTTCTTAGTTGTTGTATGAAGACATTTGTATTCTGCATTTAGTAAGTTTTGCCTGTACCCTTCTAAGATGCACCATAGGTGTGGCCCCACCAATTACCCTCCCTCCACTCCAAACTCTCCCCTCCCCTCCCTTCCCATATTCTTGTGCTATAATTGGGTTATATCCTTCATATGAAACCTTTAAATTAGCTTCATAGTAAAGCTGAGTACATTGGATACTTTTTCTTCCATTCTTGAGATACTTTGCTAAGAAAAATATGTTCCAGCTCTATCCATGTAAACATGAAAGAGGTAAAGTCTCCATCTTTCTTTAAGGCTGCATAATATTCCATGGTGTACATGTACCACAATTTATTAATCCATTCGTGGGTTGATGGGCACTTGGGCTTCTTCCATGACTTAGCAATTATGAATTGGGCTGCAATAAACATTCTGTTACAGATATCTTTATTGTGGTATGATTTTTGGTCTTCTGGATATATACCTAGTAAAGGAATTATAGGATTGAATGGCAGATCTATTTTTAGACCTCTAGGTATTCTCCAAACATCCTTCCAAAAGGAATATATTAGTTTGCATTCCCACCAGCAATGTAGAAGTATTCCCTTTTCTCCACATCCACACCAGCATCTCTGGTTTGGGGATTTTGTTATGTGGGCTGATCTTACTGGAGTTAGATGATATCTCAAGGTAGTTTTGATTTGCATTTCTTTGATGATTAAGGATGATGAGCATTTTTTCATGTGCTTGTAGGCCGTGCACCTGTCTTCTTTAGAGAAGTTTCTCTTCAAGTCCTTTTACCACCCTGAGATGGGATCAAATTATTGTTGTTTTAAACCATCAAGTTTGTGGCAATTTGTTATGGCAGCCCCTGGAAACTAATAAAGACATTATTGCTTTAACTTGCATTATGGAACAAAGTTAGCCCTCTATTGAATGGATTTTTTTTTAGCTCTTTTGTTTATTTTAAGAATGAAGTATTAATACTCATCCATTCTGGATGGATACTCCCAAAAGGGTAACCATGGTCTTATTTAAGAACACTGGGGTAAAGCTTTAATTATGTTATATTGTTTATTCATAATAAGCTAGCTATAGCTATCCACTGTGCAGACTGGACAATCAAGCTGAAGTGTCTTCTCTTTGCTAAACTAATTCCACCTGCCCCACTTGATTTATCATTTTCATATTGCTCTGCTTCTTTAGATCCCTAGTTTCTACATTTCCCTCTTTGCCCACTTTGGAAAAACATGAGAACAATTCCTGGAAGACAGTTCTCTACATGAGGTCAATTGCAAAAAATAACCTTTAACCTTCTGAAGCAGATCCTCGGTAACGAAGAGTTGCAAACAACTATTATTTCCTTTAAAAATTATGTTTTCATTAATATCAAGTAGTTTTTATTGACATTCCAACACATTTGCATTTTGTATTGCTGTTGATGAGAGCTTGTGTTTCTCTCTTTCATGTATAACTAAAAATTAGAAAACAATATTTAATGTATAACTTTATGATCAGCAGACTCTAGAATTTTCTGACAGTATTCTCATTATCTTGTTATCTGAAATGTATTCAAAGACACACATACAGACACACACACACACCCCTTATCTTTTATATTGCTGCCAAGAAGATTGTGTTACTATTCAATATAACTTTTTATGCTAGGAAACCAAAGTATCTCATTGACCTGGTTAAGTGGCTTTCTCAGGGGCTTTACTGCAGATGAAAACATTGTCCACACTCTGCCTATGAAGTGTGTGTTCTTATGAAAAGTCAGTTTTTAACTCATAGCCTTCACCATACATTTAAAGAATCAACTCTACAAAGAGCTGCTATGGATGAAGTCCCCTAATATGGTCATGCCTCATCCAACATGTTTTTCCCACCTGCCCGCATAGGAGTTTCCCTGAAACTTCCACCATTTCAGGTATTCTTCAAAGTTAGATAGCTATTGCAGAGGCATGCATCTTGAAGTCTCCAATTAAATAAGAACATGTTACCAGAGGCAGGAAGGAAGAGTCTAGAGCATATGTGTGCTTGTCTTCTTTTATTCACATATGAAGGTGAATTTGTTTAACTTATAAGGCTTTTGACACCTTGCAATCCAGAGAGACCTTTGTTTTTTTGTGAAGGATGAGGTCCAGCAATGGGAGAGCAAATCGAAAGGAGGCCTCAGTAGATCCCTGGAAGGTGAATATGAAGGGATGCTTAACAGTGAACTGACAACACCTTTGCTGGAATGGCTTAGTTATCCACCAGAACTCTCCACTTGTAACCATCACCTAAGCCTCATGTTACAGCTATAGAGCTATAGTCCATAAAACACTACAGAATAATATAATGATCAAGAGCTTGGAGGTCACTGGGATTGCCGAGTGGTTAAGGCGTTGGACTTAAGATCCAATGGGCTAACACCCACGTGGGTTCGAACCCCATTCTCGGTAGGTTAAGTTTTCATATTGGCTCAGTGCCTGAAGCTCAGCGGCTAGGGCACCGGCCTCATACACCAGGGCTGGTGGATTCAAACCCAGCCCAGGGCCTGCCAAACAGCAATGACAACTACAACAAAAAAATAGCTAGGCGTTGTGGTGGGTGCCTGCAGTCCCAGCTACTCAGGAGGCTGAGGCAAGAGAATCACTTGAGCCTAGGAGTTTGAGGTTGCTATGAGTGTTGCCACGGTACACTACCAAGGGTGACAAAGTGAGACTCTGTCTCAAAAAGAAAGAAAAAGAGCTTGGGCTTTTGTAGTACGACTGATTTTGGATTTGCATCCTGTCTCCACTGTTTACTGGCTGTGTCACCCAAAGCAAGTCACCTGACCTCTCTGGATGGTCAGTTTTTCATCTGTAAGTTGTGGAAGATAAAACTTCCCTAATAAAGTTATTATGAAGATTAAATGCCATAATGCTTACCATACTATTCTACACATAATAAATTAAAAATAAATTTAACTATTATTAATGAATCCAATCCAGGCATATTAACATTTGCTCCTGATGGTTAGTCACTGAACAGCAAATCAAATAGTTGATTAATTATTCTAGTCAGCCCCTAAGAAATCTGAAGTAACCTTACTCTAACTCTTTGTGGATCAGTTATATCACCTTACTAATCAAATGGGGCATTTAGTAGTCTAATTCACTACTATCCAATGTAATTGGTAATAATTAACCAGTTAAAGTTTAGGGAGACAAACAGAAGAAATATTAAGGTTTCAGAAGATTCGAACAAATACATTTAGCTAATTATACTTAGGAAGGATGAGTGACCCCAGTCCTTGACTGTGTTTGCATTCTTTGGCCTCCTTGCTACACTTGAAGGTGTCTTTTATGACTCTGAGCAAACCTGGATTCCAGATAGTTGGGCTTGCGACCCTTCTAGTTCTGCTCTACAGTCCCCAAAATAGCAATGAACATATGAACATTTTTAATTTTTTTTTGGTTTGAGACAGAGTTTCACTGTGTCACCCTGGGTAGAGAGTGCCATGGCGTCATCGTTGCTCGCAGTAACCTCAAACTCTTGGGCTCAAGAGATCCTCTTGCCTGAGCCTCCAAGTAGGTGGGACTACAGGTGCATGGCACAATGCCTGGCTAGGGTTTTTTGTTCTATTTTTAGTAGAGACAGGTCTTGCTCTTGCTCAGGCTGGTCTTGAGCTCCTGAACTCAATCAATTTACCCGCTTCAGCCTGCCAGAGTTCTGGGATTACAGGTGTGAGCCACCACGCCTGGCCAACATATTTCCAATTAAGATAAATGGCATTCTGAGACAAAAACCCCAGAAGGCTCCAGAAAAGACACAGCTGAGATGCCAAAGTGTTTGGTATTTAAAATTAAGGTGTCAATAAAAAATAATTAAAAAAATAAATAAATAAAATAAAATTAAGGTGTCAATAGTGAGTAAGAAATGTTAATATATGTACATCCAAAGGAATAAAAACAGCTCAGGGATTAGATCAGTTTAGATTTATTCCAGTGGGACCAATAGGTAGAAGGGCTGGAGAGACAGATTTGATAAGACTATAGATTGTTCCAAAATGCAGGGAGCTCACCATTGATGAAAATGTTCAAGCAGAAGGTCAATGACCAATTTGTAGAGAGGCTAGGGAGAGAATTGCCTTCTTTGAAAGACATGACTGTGTAATAGCTATGTGTCTTTCTACCTCCAAACCTGAGGACAGTATAATAACCTAAAAAAATCTATATTTGTTATTTCATTATTTCAAGAGGCTTCCATTAGGTTGTAAATCACCTTATAGATAATCGTATGTTAAAATGCATGAACTAATCAAAGGAATAACTTTAACCTATTTTATATCCATTAGGACATAGTTGCTTATTCCAGTCTAAATTACTTTTCAAAACAAGTAAACAGTCTATCACTGGTACTGGCATTATACAAAGAGTATACGCTATTTGCAATAAGAGGAAGAAAAATATGCCCTAATAAAATTACAGCTCATAAGTTTAAACATTAAAAACCCTGATTTAATTTTATAATCCATCCTTATGCAGTCACTGAAGATTTGTAAGCTTTTGCCTAATGAGGATCTATAGCATAATGGCCATCATACTCTGAGGATGGAAGGGCAACGTACCTCGAAAAAAACATTTAAATCCATTTAATTATATCAGGCCCCATGACAAGCATTTATGAATGCACATACAAAAACTAGAAGTGTGATTTGGGATCACATATTATTAGCTGAGTAGTAGAAACAACCCTAAATAAAATTTTGCTTCTCTTCGCCAATCAACAGGCTTGACTTAGTTTAATTCAAGGTTTGGCTTTTTCAAGGAATAATCCTACTATGCAGTACTATTTGCATTAAATCAAATTCCCTAATTCCTAATACTGAGTCCTTCTATCTTTTGCAAAACTAGTAGATATGCCATGCTTATTTCTGTGGCGACCCACTGCAGACAATAGAAACTCTGCTGTTCATCCAAGCAGAGCATGGTTCCAACAGCATCCTAGGCTTCCCAAGCAACGCTGTATGGACTTCAGCTGCTGTAAACTTAATACTAACTAGGTTTTAACATTTGTAATTAGATAGTTTATTCATGATATTGTAATGTATCTTTCTTTTCCAAATTTGGTTTCACAGCTGTCACTTTCTAGATTATTGCCTGAGCTTTGGTGTTATCATTGCTAATGTCCCACAGCCTCCACCATTGCTTAATGCTCTTTTGCTGAATGAACAAATTCTTCAGAATACAATCACTTCTTCTTTACTGCAGTAGTCATCTAAACTGGCCTTACTTCTAATATCCTTGATCACTTATAGTCTATTTTAAACACAGCTGCCAGAAGGGGCTATGTTAAAATCAAAATGAAATGATGGTCCTCTGCATATTTTTTTTTTTTCCCCAGTAGCTCACCATTTGACTGAAAATAAAAGCCAAAGTCCTCAGAAAGGCCTGGTCTACAAAGTACTATATGGTCTTGTCCTTCAATTTTCTCTCTGCCTCCAGAGGCATGTATATATATATGTGTGTGTGTGTGTGTGTGTGTATATATATATATATATATGTGTGTGTGTGTGTGTGTGTATATATACATACATATATATATATATATATATATGTTTGCCCCTCATTGGAGATTTTATTTTTATTCATTTATTTATTTTTATTTCAAATTAATATGAGGGTACAAATTTTTAGGTTACATTGTTTGCACTTCCAGAGTAAAGTTCCAGCTATAAAAGAGCCCCTCACCCAGGAGGTGTGTTATACAGCCTCATTATGTGCATATTAGGTGAGATCCCATCTATTGCTTTCCGTCTTTCTGCCAATCATCCTCCCCCATCCCGCCTCCCTCTACCCCCATAATAGACTACATTTGTGTCTTATTGTTCATATAAGCATGTAATTGTTTTTATATTGCTTTCATATTAGTATGGAGTATATTGGATATTCATTTTTCCATTCTTGAGATTCTTTACTAAGAAGGATGTATTTCAACTCCATTCAAGTAAATGTAAAAGATGTAAAGTCTCTATCTTTTTTTAATAGCTGAATAGTATACCATGGTATACATATACCACAGTGTGTTGATCCAGTCATGGGTTGATGGGCATTTGAGTTGCTTCCATGACTTGGTGATTATGAACTGAGCTTCAGTAAACATTCTAGTGCAAATGTCTTTATGGTAAAATGATTTTTATTCTTCTGGGTAGATACCTAGTAGCGGGATTACAGGATCAAATGGAAGGTCTACCTTTAGATCTTTAAGGATTCTCCATACTTGTCTCCAAAAAGGCTGCATTAGTTTGCAATCTGGTATTCTGTGACTTTGTGATGTGGGCTGATCTTGCTAGGGTTAGGTGATATCTTAGAGTGAGTTTGATTTGCATTTTTCTGATGATTATGATTAAAGACAATGAGTATTTTTTCATGTGTTTTTGGCCATACATCTTTCATCCTCAGAGAAGTTTCTGTTGAAATCTCTTGCCCACTTACAGAGGGGGTTGTGTGTACTTTTCTTATTGTTTAATTTGAATTCTCTGTAGATTCCAGTTATCAGGCCGTTGTCAGATTTATAACATGCAAAAATCTTCTCCCATTCTGTAGGCTGTCTGTCTGCTTTATTTGTGGTACCATTAGTTGTGCAAAAGCTTGAAGAAGTCCCAGTTATTTATTTTTGGTGTTGCTGCAATTGCCAGGGGCATCTTCCTCATAAAGTTTTTTTCCCAGGCCAATATCTTCAAGAATTTTCCCCACACTCTTTTCTAGAATTTATATTATTTCATGTCTTAAATTTACATCTTTTTAAAGCAAGATCAATTTTTGTCAGTGGTGAGAGGTGTGGGTCCAGTTTTAGTCTTCTACATGTGGATAACCAATTCTCCCAGCACTATCTGTTAAATAAGGAGTCTTTTCCCCAGTGCATATTTTTTGATAGGCTTATTGAAGATCAAAAGACAATATGTGGCTGGGTTCATCTCTAGATTCTCTATCCTATTCCATAGATCTACATCTCTATTTTTGTGTCAGCACCATGCTGTTTTGATTACTATAGACTTATAGTATAACCTGAAATCTGGCAACATTATGCCTCCAGATTTGTTTTTATTTCTAAGAACTGTATTTGCTATTTGGGCTTTTTTTGGTTACATAGAAATTGAAATACTATTTTTTCAAGTTCTTAAAAGTATGACACTGGTACTTTGATGGGGATTGCTGCCTCCTTTTCTGTTACTTTCCCTCTCATTTGCCCTATTCCAGTCAAATAGCCCCTTTACTCTCCCCATGCTAGAATGCTACTTTTTAAAAGATTTTGCACTAGTAGAGTTTTTGCAATACTGAAAATTCTCTTCTCCCAGATTTCGGCATGACTAACTCCCTCATGTCTTTCAGGTATCTCCTCAAATAGCACTTTGACTACCCTACTTGAAATTATATCCCTTGTCTCCATTACCCTTTTTCATATTTAGTCATAAATACCTTTTTCATACTTAGTCATAAATATGATAAAATGTATGTAATCTATAATCTGAAAACTACAAAGTAATGATTAAAATAAATCAAAGACCTAAATAAATGTAGAGACACACCATGCTCATGGACTGGAAGACACTACACAGCCAAGATGCCAATGCTGCCAAAGTTGATATACAAGTTTAATAAAATCTCTATCACAATCCAAACAGGATCATTTTGTAGATAAAGGCAGTTTGAGTCAAACATATATATATGTAAATATATATGTGAAGGAGCTAGAATAGAAAAATTGTTTTGAAAAATAATAATGAAGTAGGAGAAATTATTCTACCTGATTTTAAGATTTGCTATAATGCTATAGTACTTGAAACAGTTTACTATCGACCAAAGGATAAACATATAGATCAATGGAACAGGAGAGGGAGTCCAGAAATAGACCCACACAACTGACTTGTAATAAAGGTCCAAAACCAACTCAAGGAACAAAGGTTAGTATTTTCAATAAATAATGCTGGAGTTATTGGATATCCCCAGTCTACCTCCTACCCCCAAAGAGACCTCTATCTAAATCATACATCTTACATAAAATTAACTCAAAATGTATAATAACTTTTGATATAAAATATAAAATCATAAAAGATTAAGTTGATAAAATAAGTGAAAATCTTCATGACAAGGATTTAGGAGATCAGTTCTCAGTTATGGCATCTAGAGCATAATTCTGAAAACAAAAATGATAAATTAGACTTTGTCAAACTTAAAAACTTTTTTTCCTGTTAAAGACACTGCCAAGAACATGAAAAGACAAACCACAGACTGGGAGACAATATTTGTGAACCACATATCCAACAAGTGACTTCTATCCAGAATATACAAAGAACTTTCAAAACTCAATAGTAAGAAAACAACAACTCAATTAAAAAATGGGAAACAGTTTGGACTGAAACTTCATCAAAGAATTCAGTAAGTAAATAAGTAGATGAAAAGATGCTCAACTTTATTAGCCATTAGGGAGATACAAATCAAAGCCTTGGTAAGAATCACTACATATTTATTTATAATGAACAAAATTAAGATAGGAAGACAACATATATTGCTGGCAAGGATTCAGAGGAACAGTACTTCTCATTCACTGCTGGTGGGAATGTATAATCATATTATCACTTTGGAAAACACTTTGGTAGTTTCTTACAAACTTAAGCATATATTTACCATATCATCCTTAAATATTTTCAGTTATTATCAAGGAAAATGAGAAATCTTTTTCATGCAAAAACCTATATGTCAATGTTTATAGTAGCTTTATTCATAATTTCCCTAAACTTCAAGCAACAAAGATATCACTGAATTACTGAATGGACAAACAAACTGTGCTCCATCCACCCAATAAAATATTACTCAGTGATAAAAAGGACTAAACTATTAATCCACATAACAAACATGGATGAATAGTAAACACATTTTGCAAAATAGAAGAAAAACAAATAAGAAAGACTGTAAGACTACGTAATGTACCATTCCACTTGTGTAACATTCCATTAAAGGGAAAAGTTTAGAGATGGAAAACTTATCAGTGATTGTCAGGAGTTAGGTAGAAGGAGTCATTGGCTATAAATGGGACTGTACAGGAAAATTCTAGGATGATGGAACTGTTCTCTATGGTACAACGGTTGGTAGATATATCACTATGCATTTATCAGAGTCCATAGAACTGTTTACCACAAAGAGTGAATTTTAATATGTGTAAATTTTAAAACATAAAACAGGATGTCAGAGGAAACTAGGATGGAATGCAGACTGTAAAAAATAAATCTAACTATATTACTGATGTACAACACAACCCTGCTGAAAAGAGTAGAGGGAAAAGGATCTGACTTGAGTTCAGAAAATGATATTTTATTAAATATTGTAAAGGTTCAAGATAAAAAAGAACTGTATATAAATTGTGTACTCTGGTAAATTTGTTTTTCACAGGAATAGAGGGTTAGAAATTATGAAACTCTATTACATGTACACTAGGGTTGAATATATAAGTAAATGAATGGTAGATGGGTAGTGGGAGCCAGTGAGTGTAAGAATTTTCAAAAAGCAAGATGGGAATGCTAGAAAAATGAACTCTATGGTGCTGGATTAGAGTCAGCAATACAAGCACATAGATAGATATAGAACTAAATACATGCACATGTTATTCATAGATTAGTATTCATGTATGTGTGTATATATACATATATACGTATCTATATATATGCTAGTGTTCATGTTCGTCTCTCTCTCTCTCTCTGTCTCACACACACACACACACACACACACCCCTCCTAAGTCTGTCCACTTAGAGGGCCTGGAAATAATGAGAGCCACATAGCAGTGAGCATAGCCTGCACTCACATCATAGTTTCTAAATATCATTCTCCAATAAAAGGATCCAGTGATCCCTGGAAAAATGACAATTCTAGGGATGGAGCAGGAAAAGTGCAAGAAAAGGGATGAGGGTAAATCAAAAAATCCTAGTAGCCAACTTGAAAGAGTTCTCAATTGCCAAAACTGGAATAATTACAGCAATAAAGTAAACAATGATACAATGATAGTATTTAGTTAATTGCCAAGAGTGAACTTAATATTCATGCATGATATAAAGAAATGATTGAATAAATAAATAAATGGAAGAGACAAGAGAGATCTTTCTTATGGAAGAATTCCCAATAATAATTGTAGAAGGAATGAGGGAAATAGAAAATCACATTAGAACACCGTAGTAATATTTGCTGCAGGTAGGTTCCACAGATGAATGCAAACATGAATGGGCAAAACATCGAAAAGAATAGTTGCATATTCTCAGATCATTATCCCCCAAATATGTATTAAATATTATAGTGGCTTTAACCTATGTCTACTAATTTTTTGATATTTCCTCTATCTAGGTAGTGGGAACTTAATTTCTCTGGGATAGAGTACAGAAAGAGGAAAATAAGAGCTTTACAATGGAGAAATCTTGCAGAAACCACCTTAAATAAGTGATTAAGGTTAATATGATCAGTATAAGTCCTGGTGATATCATGTACCCCCTAATATGATGGGATAAGAGATCCATAATTGTAGTTTAATTATGAGAAAATATCAGGTAAACTCACACTGAGAAGCATTCTACAGCATAATTGAGCAGTACTCTGGAAAATTTCCAAATTCACATAAGACTAGGAAAGAATGAGGACCTGTTATAGGTTATAGAACAATAAGGAGACATCACAACTGCAACTTGGTAATCTAGATTGGATCCTGACAGAGTAAGGTTATTAGTAGGAAAATAGGTAAAGTCCAACTAAAATCAATAGCTGAGAATATTATACTGATGCTAATTTCTCTTTATTTCCCCATTTTATCAAGACATAATTTACACATACAAATTGTATATATTCATGATATACGATGTGCTGTTCTACTCACTGTGGTCACCTTCAAAGTACTCCCTTTGGCCATCTGCTGAGCATAGTGATGTTTAGCAGTGAGGTAGGCAGCAGTTTTTCTAGAATGAGTTTGCAAACTTAATTGTCCAGCTTCATATGTATACCTTGTGAAGTGATTAAATCAAACTAATTCAACACCTCACATACTTTGTGGTGAGACCATAAAAGATCTACTCTCTTAGTAATTTTCAGATTATATCATTGGTAACATAGCCACCATGATATAAAATAAACTTTTAAAAATTACTCCTGAAACTTTGTACCCTTTGACCAACATCTCCCCATTCCCTTCTCTCGCCCACCAACTCCTGGCAAATACCACCCTACTTTATGTGAGTTCAACTTTTAAAATTTCCACATGTGGGCAGTTCTTGTGGCTCAAAGGAGTAGGGCACCAGCCCCATATACCAGAGGTGGCAGGTTCAAACCCAGCCCTGGCCAAAAACTGCAAAAAAAAAAAAAAAATTCCACATTTAACTGAAAAGCAGTATTTGCCTTTGTGTGCCTGGCTTAGTTCACTTAGTATAATGTCCTCCAGGTTTATCCATGCTGTTGTAAATGACAGGATCCCCCTTTTAAAAGCCAAATAGCATTCTAGTATGTGTGTTTCACACTTTTTAACCCATTCATCTCTTGATTGACATTTAGGTTAATTCCATATCTTGGTTATTGTGAATAATGCTGCAAGGAACACAGGAGTGCAGATATCTGCTTGACATACTGATTTCATTTCCTTTGACTATATACACAGAAGCAGGATTGCTGAACCATATGGTAGTTCTATTTTTAACTTTTTGAGGACCTTCCATACTTATACTATTCTCCATAATGGCTGTAGTAATTGATTACATTTACACTAACAGTGGACTATAATTCCCTTTTCTCCACATCCTTGTCAACACATACTATCTTTTATATTTTTGATAATAGCTATTTTAACAAGAGTGAGGAATATCTCATTGTTGTTTTAATTTGCATTTCTCTGATTATTAGGATGTTCAGCATTATTTGCATATCTGTCGGCCATTTATATGTCTTCTTTTGAGAAATGATGCTTTAAGACCTTTGCCCATTTTTAAATTGGGTTATCGCTTTCTTGCTACTAAGTTGTCTGAGTTCCTTATATATTTTTTATATTAACTCCTTATCAGACGTCTTCTTTGAAAATATTTTCTGTCATGCTGTATGCTGTCTCTTCATTCTATTGGTTGTTTTCTTAGCTGGAATAAAGAAATTTAGTTTGATTCAATCCCATTTGATTTTTATTACCGGTACTTTTGGGTCTTATCCAAATTTATTACCCAGACTACTGCTCATAAGGTTTTCTCCTAAATTTTTCTTCTGGTATTTTATAGTTTAAGGTCTTATGTTTAAGCCTTAGACAAACTTTGAGTTGATTTTTGCATCTCACATGAGATAAGGGTCCAATCTCATTCTTCTGCATGTGGTTGTCCAGTTTTCCCAATACTATTTATTACAAAGATTGTCTCTTCCCCATTGTGTGTTCTTGGCACCATTTTCAAAGATCAATTTACTATAAATG
>CAUYRH010037963.1:0-12602 GCA_963574655.1 Perodicticus potto | reverse complement strand
AGGAAAATGCTATGAGGGCTATCTCTCACAGTACGATCAAAATGTTTCTGATTGTATATGAAGCACATTCTGCCCTATGATTGCACCAATGTACACAATTATGATTTAATAAAATTATTAAAAAAAAAAAAAAAAGAAAGGAATTTGGGGTGGATCCCTTAGGACTGCAGGATGATGCAAAGTTGGTCAAGAGTCTTTTGTTTAGAAAAGAAGAAAAATTAGGGGTCAGTAAGCTACATTCAGCACAGGTCTCTATTGGAGACTAATGACCTAATTGGAATAAAAGATTTCTCAAAGATAGCCACTATCTTTCCCAAATCTAAAAGGGGTTATTCAGCCTGTATTATAATTTAGTCATTCAGTATATAAGAGATGAAGAATAACTATAAATACATGATGGTAGCACTGTGACACATACACAGCTACGCTCGTGTGTAAAACGGGGTTTTGTCTCCCTCCAGATTCCATTCTGAATAATGTAGTGACATCATAGATTTCCTCCGAACCTAAGCACAAAGAGAATCTCTGTGAAAAGTAAGATGAGAGACATTTTCAAACGATTATAAATATAGCTACTTTTTCTAAAAGAGAGGATAATGAATGACATAATAATTAGCCTGCCTTTTAATCCTGGGTCGGAAATATATGAAAACCCTTATTTTTGGTGCAAATGCAATTCCCCATTATAAAATTTCTTTTTATGGATTCATTATATAGGCCAAACTTTCCCTCAAGGAGGACTCTCAGAGCAATTCATGAAGGACAGGGAGAATTGGAAGACGTAAAACACAGACCCATCAGGAAACGCCAGCTGTGGGCTTATTGCTCACTTCCTTCTGTTCCTCACCACCATGTCTCCTTCCCTGAATCCCGGTCACTCCTGCTTCCAGCCCCCTTTGACCTCCTTTTTCCCTCCCTTCTCCTCAGGAACAGCAGGAGGCACCAAACCGTTATTTGGTCCGTGGGTAAAGACCACTGAGGCCTGTGACGTCTGCACTAGAATGAACTTGGCGCCCTGAACTAACATCACACTTCCAGCTTCGCCCCATCTGTTCTCCCAACTCTCATGAGGTACGATCTCTGAGCAACAGTAAAAAAGAAAACTTGGAGAATATTCAGAAATCATCTCTCTGGGGGCTGAATAGATCCACTGAGGTTAAAATAATATCACGTATCTATTATCAACACGTGTACTTGAACTTCTACTTTCCCTTTTTTTGGCATTTAAACCAACGAACTAACTCTTTTCTTCAAAACATAAAAGGAAAAAGAAAAAGACAATCATTCCCCCGAGGCTGCTTTACCTCCAAGGAGAGGCAAGTCTGGAACTTTCTCTTTTTTGACATTTGCCTCCCTCTTCTCTATCCTAACCATTTAGGTTTCTGCACCATCATGGCTGCCAGGCAACTGGTGTTGGACAGCTAATAACCAGCTTACACTGGGTCGAAGGTCTTTTCAGATCCATATCTTGTTTGACGTCTGAGTAGCATTTCAGTCACCACAGATTCCTTCCACAATCTTTGAGATTTCAGGACACTACACTTTGTAGGTTCTTTTCTTGTAAGGACCCATCCCAAAGTTCTCTCCTGCAGCCTTCTCTGCAAACCCATTTTCCTCCTCAGCCCATACCTAGTTTGTTAAGAATCCTTCAAGGCTATATTCCAAGCCCTCTTTTAATTCCCTATACAATCTTGTTAATTACCACCTACATACCAAGGCCTTCCAAAATCTATATCTCCTTCCTAAACCCTTATACCATGTCCCAAGGCCCACTTAATCCAAATGTCTACTCAAAGTTTCTCTGCTGGAGGCCTTTCAGAAAATACAAAATCAATGTGCTCGAAACTGGACTCATTCGTTTGGGCACCACAAAGCACCCTGCTGTTCAAGACAAAATGAGGAAATCATCTGTATTTGTCTCCTCGCTCCCCCCATCCTCTGCCTACCTAATAAACAGCATTGCCCTGATGTGATTCTTCTCTGTATTTCAAACCACCGCCCTATTCAGCTCACTGGCACCTGTTGTTTGGACTCATGTACAGGTTACAGAAATACTGTTTCGTAAGGCAAATCTCCCAGTGTCATTTCCTAGCCAGAATCACTTCTTGGGCTTCCAAATCCCACCCCTGCATAGAGGATCCTTCGTAATCGAGCTGTGTGCAGCTCTCCACCTCGTCACAGGGGACCTTCTGCCCCCAGTGCACTGGACTAGACTGGCTCTTCCCTCTGGGGTGACTGAACGCAAGGGGGGGCCAACTGGCATTCACCTTCACAACAACCATTCCCCATATGGAATCCCTCCCTTTCCACAAACCGTTCGCATCACTACACGTCTGCTTCAAGTCTAAGCTTACGGTCTTTTCAAGATGCTCTCCTTGAAACCCAACAAACCAGTTTTATAGTCATTGGCTTAAATATTATATGATTGGCATAGATTACACATGTATTTAGCAGGAGATTGTACATTATAGATAAACATCATAATATTTTTGGATGAAGGCCAACCGTAATACAAGTTGGTTACACAGTAAGCTCATTACTTTATTAATGCTATCTGGTCACTGCTGGTGCTGCTTTGAAATTTCTGTCTTCCTAGATCTATTTATAAGCCATTGATTAAGATCCGAAGCTTCTCCTCTATTCACTTCCCATCACTCTAGTTGTTGCCACAGTGTGGAGACAAAAGCAGACTCCGTCTTTGTGCCACAGCCTTGGCAAGGCATTTAAGGTTTGGAACCTCCTTAGTGTTTCTCCCCAGTGAGATAATAAGTCACCACTCTCTTTAGAATGAGTATGATCCTGCCAACACCCCACGCCCAACACCACCAAAGCCCTAACTGGAGGAGCCTAAGGCTCAGACAAAGCACCCAGACAAGTGTGTGTATCACGGGGAACACTGTCTAATTCTCTGATTTCTATCAGGTGCACACTGTATCCTTCGGATCAGCCTACACGTTCTGAGATAGTCCCTAGGGAAATGGATCCCTCGTGACAGTTACCTAACACGTGCTAGGCAAATGCTTTCTTCTTGGGGGGGCTGAGGTCAGAAGATCGCTTGAGGCTAGGAGTTTGAGACCAGCCTGAGCAATGTAGCTAGATGCCTGTGTCTAAAAAGAAAGGAAAAAAAATTAGCCAAGCCTCATGGCATGCACCTGTAGTCCCAGCGACTCAGGAGGCTGAACCAAGAGTACTGACTGAGCCCAGGAGTTCAAGGCTACTGTGAGCTGTTATCATGCCCCCTACACTCCAGCCTGGGCAACGGAGTGAGACTATTTCTAAAAAATCAAAATTAAAAAAAAACTTCCTTATGGGCGATTTTTATATTTTGAATCAAACTAAATTTTTAGTTCATTGTTGCAGTTTTCCTTAAATAGCCAGCCTTGGTTAACTTTCCTGGAGGGCTTTAGTTTGTTTGTTGGTTGAGTTTTTTGGCCCCTGCTTTAATGAATTATCTTCATCCTTTTTAGCATAGTTTGAGGCTGCTGTTGTGGGTTATGCTGGGTTTTTTTAATTATTATTATCATATACAAGAAATTTTTAAATAACTTATCAGATGGACACATTTATGTTAAGAGATTACTACATTCTTTCTGTTAAGCATTTGACAAATAAATTCTGGGGGAAAAGTCCTGTGCTAGTCACTGTGCTAAATACTGACACTGTGATGAACACAGTTTCATCTTTACTCTCCCATGAATTGACAGCCTAGCAGGGGAGAGGGGCGACAAGCACCCAACACATGGACACCAGCTTCTGAAACTGTAAACACACAAAGGGAACAAACACAGTGAATTCTAGAGAGGAGAGATGAGGCAGTATGTGGGCACTGTAGCAAGGAAGACCTCCCTAAATTGGCATTTTAGCAGAGGCCTCAAGGAGAAGAGGCCAGAGAGGGTGGGTAGGCATGGGGAAGGGCAGTTCCGTAAGTGGGAACAGTATGTGCGTAGATGTGGGAAGGGCAGTTCCTTCAGAGGGAACAGTGTGTGCAAAGACCCCGATTTAAGTATGCTCCAGATATGCCCCCCATACTGAATGGAAGTGGGATTTCAACTTCCTGCGTAAGAGATTAACGTTTCAAGCTGAAGTTCCGGAGATAATCAGAAGCACATTCTTCAGGGCGTTGTTGGCCATGGCAAATAATTTGGATTTAATTTGAGTGTAATGAGAAGCTACTGGAGGGCTTTAAACAGGGGAATAACATGATAGGATTATAATATGATCTGATTTATATTTTCAAGGAGTATCTTGGGGGTCTGCACGGGGAACAGATTAGTGGGGGTAGGGTGGGAGGGTAAACAAAGTGACCAGTTGGGAAAGTAAGGCTCAAGCCCAGAAGAAAACTGATGGTAAGCTAGAAAGGTGGAAATGGGCAAAGAACAGACATGGAAAGCCTCAAGATACAATTTGCAAACAGAAACATTGGATTTGCTGATAGCTTTAAACACAATTATCCACATTTAGAAGAACATCTGACTACTATTAATCTACACAAACATTCAGTCATGACTTAACCTCACATTGTGATTATAATGGGTATAATTAGTTGGATGGATGATACTAATTTAAAGCAAAGAATAATTGAGAGAAAATATTGAAAATTCATCCATAATAAAGGTTCTTTTGAAGGAATGTTAAACACCTTTTCATTTGAATAAACCCTTCATAGTCATTAGCAATATATAAAGAGCTTTAGTTCACATCTGTTAAGAGCAGGTTCAGTACAATGGGAATATTGTTTTTGTCATGATTAAATGCACCTTTTACTAATTTTTGCAAAGGAATGCTGTAGACCATGCTAGTTCCAATTTCATCACCCAGCACACTACCTTGTTTCTCATCCGTCATAACGCCCCTTTTACTTTAGGAGCGCCCCTCTCCCACGCTCATGGCCTGCAGCTGGTTCTGGACCTGCCCTCAACAAATTGCATATGGATGGATGAGGACATACCCAGATTAGGTGTTCTGTGGATTTGGTTTCTTTCGGTTTATTTTTTAGACAGAGTCTCACTCTGATGCCCTGGGTAGAGTGCCAAGGCATCATCAGAGCTCACAGGAACCTTAGTCTCTCGGGCTCTGGTGATCCTCTTGCCTCAGCCTCCTGACTAGCTGGTTCTACCGGCACCCACCATGATGCCTGGTTAGTTTTTCTACTTTTAGTAGAGACAAAATCTTGCTCTTGCTCAGGCTGGTCTCAAACTTGTGAGCTCAGGCAATCCACCCTTCTCAGCCTCTCAAAAGTGCTAGGATTACTGGGTATGAGCCACTGTACCTGGCCTGTAGATTTGTTTTAATTGAACACAGAGGATACCTCTCTATTCCTAACGCAGAACTGGGCTGTCAGCATGAAGGAGTGCAGCCTGAGCCCTAGGTAATAAACCAGAGCAGAATCAACCGAGGTATACTAAAAGAGAAATCAAACTAGTTTAAGCTTGACTGAGTTGAGTTTATTTCACTAAAACTAGGAGTCCTAACTTACAGAAGGGGAGATAAAGTTAAAAATGAATATTCGAAAGATATCAGCAAAAAACTTTTAAAGGTTAAAATTGAAGGTTAAGGTTGAAAAGCCAACATTAAAGTTTCAGTTCATTTGTTTTTATTTTGGTTCATAGTAGAATTCTATACAATTATCTGTAAATCATTCTAACATGCCCATGGCAAAAAGTTCAAACTAAAAGTGGATGTGTATGTTTATGTGTGCTTACACGCATGTTTGTGTGGGTATAGACGACATATGTTTCTGTGTGCTCATGCACATGTGTGTATAGCATATATCTGGAAATCTGGAAAGATAATCATGAAATTTTTAACAGCACTTGCCTCTAAGAGACACAAGAAAGCAAAGGAACAGGAGTGGGCGAGAGAACCATGGGATTTGCTAGAACTATAACCAAAGAGCAGGGAAGGCAGAGATGAAATAGCACATTTGAAAACAGCAGTGCAAAAACATAGATAGCTAATACATTCACATCCTTTGACAAAATCTTACATGAGAGTGTTCCTGAAGAAAGCTATACATCTAGGGTAAATGATGTGTGTGCTCACTATGCCACTTGAAAGTCTATTTAGCACCAACGAATAGCAAAAATATTGGGAGAGAACATGAAAGGCTCAAACAATCTGTTTGTAGGGATAAGAAAGAAAGGTCAGGCACTGTGGCTCAAGCCTCTAGTCTATGGTCCCAGCACTTTGGGAGCCCAAGACAGGAGGATCACTTGATGCCAGGTGTTGGAGGGTGCAGTGAACTCTGATAATATTGCTGCACTCTAACCCAGCGACAGAGCAACACCTTGATTCATAACAAAACGAGAGAGAGAGAAAGAGAGGGAGGAAGAATGGGAGGGAGGGAGGAAGAATGAGAGGGAGGGAGGAAGGACGGATCATTCTATTAGGCTCTAATGTCTGTTAGACTCTGAAATAATTTTTCATCCTTAACTTATTCATACATGGATATATCATTTAAATTATTGAAGTTTAGTTAAGAATGGTCTGCTGGGAAGAGCAACAAAAGAAATACAACAGTACCCCTCCCTAGACTTGTGATTTTGGAAATAGGGGACAAAGAGAAAAGGAGACTGTGAGCCCAGCACCTTCAGAACAGAAATGGGGCAAGGGGCGCGGTTACCTCAGGACTTCCCAGCGCTGACCAGCACTGTCTCCTCTCGCCATTTGCTGGCCCTTCCCGTGTGAACATTTCCTTTTTCCTGTGCACATTCCGCATGGGCAAACTTGCACAACCCTGGGCTTTCTATAACCAGCACCTCCACCTCAACAACAGACAAATGGATCCCCCTCTCTTCAATCTCATTTCTGTCTCATAAGCCAGCTTCATACTTTCACCTGGGCGATCCAAACCACTAGCATCTAACATTTCCCCAGGTGGCACATTATTTTCTATTCCTCCTGTCTGCACCGCCTCATTATCTAAACTAGAATCTCTGGATTGCCTTCAAAAGTTTATCATTCAAGAGTCAACTCCAATGCTAGCTCATCTGAAACTTGTATTTACCTCTTCTGAGTTATTAACCTTTGCAGGTACATATATAGTCTTGTGTCAATGGCTTTATCATGGGATTGATGACCTTGTGTTGCAGGGTTTTATTTCTGTGACATTACCTGACATTAGACTGGGAGTTCCTAGAGGTCAAGAGATAATCTGATGCTTTTTTCATAACCCAGAATCAAGTACGACATCCATCAGGTAAGTAAAAGCCCAGAGATTGTTGGGTGGATGTATTTATTTATACCACTTGATTAGATTTTACAAAGTAAGAATATTCCATTTTTTTTGTGGAAATTCCTTCCTGAACTAACATTTTAAATATGCAGCATTAGCTTTACATATATTTATAATCTACTGTAATATGCAGAAAATGAAAATGTACAACGGGAATGAAGATCAGGTGGATGATTTTAGCTCTGCAGCTGCCATTATTTATAGTTTCGGAATGATGAATATGTGTGTAACGGCACACGGTATAAATTCATATGATTGCCATGTGTAGGATCCGTGAGAAAGCGAGCGGGAGAAGAGAGCAGTGCACATCTGTGTTATTAAAACGGTGTCTATGTTTAAAACAAGTATTTTCAGACTTCACAGGATCATTGGGCACAAATCCGCTACCTCCACGTTTTGTCTACACTGATTAGATTTCCTGCATTTTTCTTTTCTTTCTTCTCATGACAGAAATTAACACAGACGTCAAGGAGAAGGGCCACACCTTCGTGAGCATGTTGCCATTTCTCTGATAATTTAAGACCGTACTTCTTTTGCTATACATGCTACTAAGTTTCGACTCAAGGCTCTTTCCAACACCTAATACTAAATAAAAAGGGCAGAAAAGGTTCAATTTACTTACATTTAACACACATGTATTGATCATACAGGTATCAAATAGTCTGACATGGGCTGGAATACAGAAATGTCGGAGATTCAGACAACACAAATGATTAAGTAGCTTTTAATTAAGCTTTTAATTAAGCAAGTTGAAAAGTTTAGGATAAAACTATTTAAAACTTTCTAATCTTATCATGTGTGCCAACTGTATAACTAACTAATAAGTAAATCCTTTAATCATAGGACAAAGTTTTATACAAGGTTAGCTAATTTTTTAAGGTTTAATGCCTTTTACAAAAACAAAGATTTCTTACAACACTTTACCAAAAAAAAAATTATATGTATGATTTTTTCTTTCACTTTACTTTTCATATCCAGTTCTGGAAGTTATTACCAGACTCAATGTCCATCACGTGAACCGGAAAATCAGGAAAAGACTAAGACATCTCTTAAAGATAAGTTAGCTGCTCAGAAGGAGGAAATTGCATTAGAAATACAGTATCCATATAATTGGGCTCGAGTTTTAAGAAGCATCTCTAGGAAAGGGAATTTATACAGAAACTATTCTTAAAGAAAACATTTAAAAATGCCTTCGAACACAAAAATTTATTCTAAATATTTGAATTCTAGTTTTAAAATTAAACAAGCAAAAACACCACCACCAAATGATGAGGGGAAAAGTTGCAGCATTCGCAAATAAATTTTAAACCTAACATTCATAAAAATAGGATGAAACACATTAAAGGAGAGGACAGGAGAAAAGAAAAGACAGGCTGTGGCAAGGGTTTACTTAACACGAGCGACAAAAGTCACTCTTTTCCCTGGACAGCATGTCAATTCCTAGAAAAAGGTCTGCCCGCAGGGGACTGAGTCTCTGGGTGAGGATTCCAGGATCTCTGGGGGCAAAAAATCAAATCAACCTAGCATCGCGATCCTTGAAGAGAAGACGTTATACCATCTGATTCTAAACAAATTCATATTTATCTAATATTCCCAACACCGAATAAAAAAGACCTACAACACTGATTGCCGTCCTCCTCTGCCTTAATAAACAGGAAAATCAGCTGGAGAAATGCAGAAAGTTACTGATGACATTCTGGGTCTTGCTACTGTGAGCAAGTAGATCACTCCATACCTATGGCTCCCTGGAGAAAGAGTCACACCAACAGCTTTAAAAAGTCATGCAGAGAATTCTAGGGAGGGCAGCTTCCTCTCGTGCCACGGAATCATTTTTATCAACCTTGGTACTGTGGTACTGGCCCTCACGCCTTGCCTAGCTGTCAAAATCATCTGGCACTTCCTCTCCATTTAGGAAAGATAAAGAAGAGATGACTATAGTGTCAAATCAGAGGGGGGACGGATCTGCCTTCCGCTTTTAAGAGCTGCATCAATTAAACCCAGGGGAGGTGGGTACCGTTTACTAGTTAATTAGTCCAGGGATGTGGCTCTTTCATGTGTAATTCAGAACAGGAACACCTAGAGTGCGGCTCTTCAAAGCACAAAGTGGGGAGGGGGGCAACAATGCCAGAGAGGTCACAGAGAAAGCCAGAGCACAGGAACAAAAACTGTTACTGGGTGACCTTCACCCTGCTGTAAATAAAACGAGATTCCCCAGGGCCTCCTGCCCCCTTGGTCCAGGGAGAACAAACAGCTCCTCGCCCTCTCACGGAGTTCTAAAAAGACATGGTGTTAACTAATTGTTTTATAACCCAATTAAAAGGAAAACAGAAATCCAAGGAAATGCAAATAGGGACAGAATGATTCTAATCACATCAATGACACGAAGCACACACCAAAAATATGGACATTCTGTCTGTTGCGTGACCCAAGCTTCCCAGGTAACATTCAACCAAACTAGGGAGGGAGGCTTCTCCTGAAGGACAAATGACCTTGTCCTGTTGAATCAGAAATTGAGCAGTTTGCTAATGGAACACCTTTCCTTGTGAATTCTAAAAGGGTGAGGTAATTTAAAAGAAAAAAAAATTGTTGCTTCTAAACATGCTGGTTATAGACAGGTTGATAAACGCTGGTGAAGAAACATCAGTGTTTAAATTGAGCCATATAATATGTGATTTCAGCTGTGGTATCCCTTTAAAGAAAAAATAATAAATTTTTAGGGGTTGTATTCATGGGTTCACCCAGAAGGAATGAGGGAAAGTATCTCCTGGATAGAATCTGGCACCTTTTAAAAACCTTCCATGTGAGGAATTCTACCAGAGAGGATACTGTTTGAAGGTAATCATGAAAATTAAAGCCTGCCATCAGGAGTTTTAACTTAATTTTGAAGATTGCAGGTTGGGAAGAAGATGCCTTACCAATTTCTCACATTGATTATACTTGTTTCTGCTTTAGGGACACTTTAATAACCGCGTTCTCACATCCCCCCTTTTGTGTACCCGTGTGTGTGGTTTATTTATACCACATACATACACAAACACGCACACACAGACAAAAACCAGGGTTCTGATCCCTTAAACCAAAGGCATCTGAGGCACGGGGTGGTGAGCAAGGAGGGAAGAACTTGTGAAAATGTCCTCAGCGCTTGTCCACAAATCTCTATCTGTATTAAGAAGGAACAAAGAGGCAGAGATGGGAGAGTTAAACACACACACAGAATTATCTGGCGGCACAAGGAAAAGAAAGCCACCCAGAGGAAAAGTAAAAATAAGTACAGACAATTTACTGGAGACTTCCATGGGCGTGAAGGTTCGCCTTTAAGCTCTGAGCACAGGGAGAATAATGTTCTCCCGACCATTCAAAATCATTTCGTGATCTAGCTACGTAAGTAATAATCTAGAAAAAAAAAGTATCTTTTCTTTGAATTTTTAGAAGTTCACTCATTTCTTTGGAATAATTAAGATGTTAATAATAATAAAAGTGAAAATCTGCCCTGGACTGAAAGACTGAAAATCAGCTCAGACTGCAAAAAGGAAAAGCAGCCTCCCCACAACTCAGGCTGGGAGGACAGATACAGATAAAGCCAAATGCAAAAAGAATAAAAAATACCAAGCCTTGGTTCTCCCAAGACTATGCAGCAGCTACAAAACTCCATAAGGACTCTCTCAGCTGTGTCCATGTCACCCCACCCCAGACCTGCGTTGCTATTTTAATTTCTTATTGGGAATGTCTGCTTGCTATTAAACCAGCCAGCCTAAACTATGACGGCATCCAATCCTAGTTAATTCCCGCTTCTAATCCCGCCTCAGAAACAGAAACCAATCCAGAAACCGATTTCCCCCCTTCCCTTACGCCCCCCTGAGAACCCTTCGGCAGGAAACCAACCTCACAAAAGTTACTTTCTCCTAACTCTCATCGTGGGAATTCCTTGGTTCCTTGGAATTCCATCACTTCCTGTAAATCAATCAATCTGATCATGTCAGATGACAGCCTTATTCCTGGTGGTCATCGGCCATCAGGCTTTAACACATTCATAAATAATCATTGTGTATGCATTATGTGGAATGCACTGGCGTTCTGTGCAAGATAAGTGACATTCTTTGCTTTCCTGAAATCCTGTTATCTGAGAGAGATAAGACAGACATACAAATAGCATAAATACACGCCACATTTCATAAACACACAGGATGGGTCCGAACAGTATTCTGGATGGTCAGAAGACAGAAAGATGGAGGTCAGGATGGGATCTGGGGATGGAGGAGGAAAGCAGGCCATGAACGGAATCGTCAAAGAATGAGATTCATGAGGATGAAGACAGGAAGTCCAGTGGAAGGGGAGGAAGGAACCAGGATGTAGATGTTGAGAAGGACGGTGGGCATTCAGGGGGGTGGCAACACCAAGCATACCCTTAACATCACTAGGAAGCCAGCCTGAGAGCTGAGCCTAAAAAGAACATACTCACAGGTTATTGGTAGATGATATAGAATTACTGAAGGTTTTTGAATAAAGCAATGGCCCAATCAGCTACCCCTGCAGGAATTTTACCCTCTAATGATATCAGAGACTGGGAAGATAGAAGGGTATTTTAAGTTATCCTAACAGAAGTTAGAGTTTGAAGTAGGATGGGGAAACAGGCAGGGGAAAGGAACGAAGAATCTAAGAGGGGCTCTAAAGGCAAAGCCTCACCAAATGACAGGGCAGGGGAAGCAGAAGCAAAGAGTCAGAGGACTAAAGTGTGGACTGTGGGTAACCAGGGGCCCCAAGATGCCTTCAGAGGAGGTTGGGAAATTGTGAGCGGACATACGCAGTGTACTGGATATTCCAGCACAGTCCAATTTACAACAGTCCACCTTGCAAAAATTCTGCTCCTATTCTGCTTTTGAGAGCTATCATGGAGAACAAGTAAGCAATGTTTTCAACATCAGAAAGTGCTCAGGAGGAAAAAAATCCTTTTATAAGGACACTTGCACTAGACTGTTTATTGCAGCTCAATTTACAATCACCAAAATGTAGAAACAGCCTAAATGCCCACCAACTCAGGAATGGATTAACAAACTGTGGTATATGTACACTATGGAATACTATTCAGCCATTAAAAAAATGGAGACTTTACAGCCTTTGTATTAACCTGGATGGAAGTGGAACACATTATTCTTAGTAAAGCATCACAAGAATGTAAAAGCATGAATCCCATGTACTCAATTTTGATATGAGGAAAATTAATGACAATGACATGGTGGGAGTGGGGAAAGAAGAGAGCAGAGAAAGAATGAGGGAGGGGTGGGGAAAGAAAGAGCAGAGAGAGGGAAGGAGCGAGGGGGGTGGGGTCTTGGTGTGTGCCACACCTTTTGGGGGCAAAACACAATTGTAA
>CAUYRH010037962.1:0-10525 GCA_963574655.1 Perodicticus potto | reverse complement strand
TACACCTATATATACCCTGAGGCTAGAGGCCTAGAGGAGTAGATGGGGAAAGACCGGGAGAGGAATGGAGAGAGCATCTCTCTCCCCACTTGAAATCTCTCCCTCTACCAGGAGCTTTGGTGTTTTCTGTATTCTTTTCTTAAATCAATTCTGTCTTACCACGGAGGGGTGGGGGGGGGGGAATAATGTAATGAAGAATAATAAAATACATATATTAAAAAAAAAAAGATTTAAACTTAAGACATGAAACTATAAAAACACTAGAAGCAAGTGTAGGGAAAACACTTGAAGAAATCAGCCTGGGTGAATATTTTATGAGGAAGGCCCCCCTGAGCAATTGAAGCAACACCAAAAATACATTACTGGGACCTGATCAAACTAAAAAGCTTCTGCACAGCCAAAAACACAGTAAGTAAAGCAAGCAGACAGCCCTCAGAATGGGAGAAGATATTTTCAGGCTATGCCTCCAACAAAGGTTTAATAACCTGACTCCACAGAGAACTCAAACGTATTAGCAAGAAAAGAACAAGTGATCCCATCTCAGGGAAGGGACTTGAAGAAAAACTCTGAAGAAGACAGGCACATGGCCTACAGACACATGAAAAAATGCTCATCATCCTTAATCATCAGAGAAATGCAAATCAAAACTACTTTGAGATACCATCTAACTCCAGTAAGATTAGCCCACATCACAAAATCCCAAAACCAGAGATGTTGGCGTGGATGTGGAGAAAAGGGAACACTTCTGCACTGCTGGTGGGAATGCAAACTAATACATTCCTTTTGGAAAGAAGTTTGGAGATCACTTAGGGATCTAAAAATAGACCTGCCATTTGATCCTTCAATTCCTCCACTAGGTATATATCCAGAAGACCAAAAATCACTTTATAACATAGATATTTGCACCAGAATGTTTTTGCAGCCTAATTCATAATTGCTAAGACATGGAAGAAGCTCAAGTGCCCATTGATACATGAATGGATCAATAAATTGTGGTATATTTACACCATGGAATATTATGCAGCCTTAAAAAAGATGGAGACTTTACCTCTTTCATGTTTACATGGATGGAGCTGGAACATACTCTTCTTAGCAAAGTATCTCAAGAATGGAAGAAAATGTTTCCAATGTACACAGCCCTACTATGAAACCAATTTATAGCTTAAAGCTGTAACCCAACTATAGCCCAAGAAGAAGGGGAAAGAGGAGAGGGAGGGGAAGGGAAGAAAGGGATGGTGGAGGGAAAGCAATTGATGAGAACACAACTATGGTACATTTTACAAGGGTACATGTTAAATTTACTAAGTGCCTCCTTGGCACCTGTGGCTCAAGCAGCTAAGGCGCCAGCCGCATACACCTGAGCTGGTAGGTTGGAATCCAGCCCAGGCCCACCAAACAACAATGGCGGCTGCAACCAAAAAATAGCCGGGTGTTGTAGCAGGTGCCTGTAGTCCCAGCTACTTGGGAGACAGAGGCAGGAGAATCGCTTGAGCCCAGGAGTTGGATGTTACTGTGAGCTGTGATGACACAGAACTCTACCCAGGGTGGTAGCTTGAGGCTGTCTCAAAAAAATTTTTTTTTACTAAATGTAGCATATAAATGTCTTAACATAATAACTAAGAAAATGTGCTGAAGGCTATGTTAACCAGTTTGATGAAAATATTTCAAATGGTATATAAAACCAGCACAGTGTACACCATGATTGCATTAAGGTACATAGCTATGATTTAATTAAAAAAAATATGATATTGTCTGCCATGTGTATAAACTATCCAGCTTTAGCCACAATTAACCAAAAAGGGCTTATAGACATTCCAATTGGAGGGTGAATATGTACGATACATACAAACAAAATGAGTTTTTAAGATAACTTCCAAATTTGAATATTTAATTCTATTACTAAATGTTGAAATCTTGATCAAATGTACTATAAAACAGGAGTTAGTCAAATATGTATGGAGGCAAGGGTGGTGACCTGAGAAAATGGAGTACTTGGGGGCACATTAGCAAACCACAGAACAGACAACTGCTGTGAAGGGGCCACCTCTGTAGAGAATACTAAAGGGTCATAGGAGCTCAAGGGACACCAGCTTTGCTTCTTTAAAAGAAGACTGAAATCCTGGTTTCTGTGTGTACCCTAAATTTTACAGGTGGACTCAGTTTATGGAGGCAAATCTAACCTATCTACAGTCATAGTTAGACTAGAGCCCTTAGGTTTGTAACATGTGCTTTGGATGTTTCCAAGGGTTTGTGCATAAATAAAAGAGTCGTAGGTGAAGGCTTCCTTTTCTTTAGTATCATAGGTTTTACCAAAGAATCAGGACCCAATATGGAATGAAAATTGCTATTAAGACTCAAAAAACAAATTTCAGGAGTTATTTAAACATCCCTTCTTTTACAATCTATGTCTATTTTATTTTTTGAAGTTTGTTAACCAAATGGTTAACTAGTTCATAGGACTGCTCCACAAGAAATAAGTAAGTGAGGGGATGGTTATGTTAACAAGTTTGATGTAAGCTTTCCACATTGTATATCAAATCAGCACATTGTACCCTGTAAATGCATTAATGTACACAGTAATGGTTTAATAAAAAAATTAAAGAATTCACATCTGTATTCTAATGAAAATCATGGTTTTCAGTGTTTAAAACTGTCATCCTAATCACACCCAAGACCTGGGAAAATAAGAGACATACTGAGGTAGCCTATAATCCAGCCTTTGAAGAAGTGATTCAGAATTTGCTACTATTCTCATTGACAAAATCCTGCTTGTAGTAAGCCTTTGTTGACCTAATCACCTGTATGATAGCAAAGAGACAAAAATCCTGAAAGAGGATTGCTCTTGCTTCTACTTAGCAATTCCTACAAAGCCTCTCAATGGCAGTGAATGATTGCTAGCTGGAAAGAAACAAGTGCTATTTCGTAAACTGACAAAGACTGAAAATAATATTCCTTTTAACTTCCCAGCCACTGAGGTAGAGAAAGACACATAAAAATCAGGCTAGTACGAGGCATTATCAAAAGGGAGAGATTTGAAGGAAGTAGCACTTATCGAACTCCAACTCTTCTAGACATTTATTAAGTTTTAAAATATGGGAATATATATTTTACTCTTGAGGAAAACAAAATTCTTTCTTGCTTAGAGGGTCTCACAATGTTGCTCATGCTGAACTTTGACTCCTGAGCTCACATGTTCCTCTTACCTCAGCCTCCCATGTGGGAGTACAGAGACACACCACGGCAGCGCCTGTCTTCAGGGAAATGTCACTAAATATCCATGTCCTGGTCTTAAGAGACTCACTAAATTGAAATCTTCAGGGCAGAGCCTAGACCTGTGGATTATTATTAAATTTCTACAAGTCACTGACAATCACTTTAGTCTCGTTTCTCACTCAAATGGCCACTTCCAATTATCTCTTAGGGATTTGGGCCGAAATAGGAAATAATAAGAGATAGCACTTAATTTTCCTGCATAGGGTACAACAGGGACTAATAAACTCACAATGCAACTGGATTTCACTCTTTATATGTTCCTTATCTCCCACCTTCCCATCAAGACTTCTAGGAGACTCTTTTTGAAGTGGCTGTTTCTGCAAGAATAGCCAAACTAGGCAGTTATTTATTCTTCCCTCTTGTGAAGCCTTTCCCTCTTCATCACCACCTATTCACTGCCAATCTGGATTCCTCAAAAACCTCCTGCAACTGATCTCTGGGCAAGTTTACAACTTGATTTCTTTCCCAAAAAGAGAATTACTATCTTCAAAACTGAGTAACACCTGGTCTAAACATATAAACTATAAAAAAACACACAGAAAAAAACCTACAAAAATCTCTTCTTGCTATTTTCCCTCAATTACCTGATTTCCAAACTCATGGAATGTTCACATAACTGGTCTCCTTTTTCCCCTTTACATTTGTCTCTCTTAAGCCTTGCCTCTGAGAGAGAAACCACTTTCATACCAATGCTTTTTTTTTATTTGACTTTAAAGACAAATCCTATTTCCAGGGCAAATTTGGCTTTCTTGTGTTGTTAGGAAAAATGCTATCTAGAAAAATGCCCTTGGGTTGGAAACAAACTCTTGTATAAACAAGTTTTACCTTGAACAAATTCTGTGTTGTCAGCAACATTTATTGTAAGTGCATAATGGAAAGCTGTGCCCTTGCATGCTTCTTTAAAAGTGTCAGTATTTAAAGTAAAATCTTAGACAATTAAGTTATTTCAAAGAATTTTCATTTAGGAAGTAGCTGAGCTTTCACATATGGAAAGTTGACTGTTAAATATGTCAACATTAAAAAACATATTTCAAAGACTTTGAAAATAAAATTCATTATCTATACCCTGTTTTTTGCATCAATACATGCGCTGTGAGCAAGCAGTTTTTCTGCCAGTGAGATATTCTGATGGTAGGCAGCATAGTGGAGAGCAGTGTTGCCGTAGAGATCTTGAGAATTAGGGTCAGCACCAACTTCCAGCAGAAGAGTTGCACACTCCTCTTCCTGGCATTGGACAGCCTGGCAGTATTAAATCAAGAAATACATAGTGAATTCTAGGAATTCAGCATAAACTTGCCACAGATTTAACCAGCATGTCATATTTTTTTTTTTTTTTGAGACAGAGCCTCAAGCTATCACCCTGGATAGGGTGCCGTGGCATCACAGCTCACAGCAACCTCCAATTCCTGGGCTCAAGCGAGTCTCCTGCCTCTGCCTCCCAAGTAGCTGGGACTACAGGTGCCCGCCACAATGCCCAGCCATTTTTTGGTTGCAGCCATCATTGTTGTTTGGTGGGCCCAGGCTGGATTCGAACCCGCCAGCTCAGGTGTACGTGGCTGGCGCCTTAGCCCGCTGAGCCACAGGCGCCAAGCCCAGCATGTCATATTTAAAGGAGATACATTTTTTTCATTCTGTGTATTTAGATCAATGCCATCGAATGCTGGAATAGCTGGCTGCTCTATACCTTCAGCAGAGGTGTCCTCTGTTTGCTGTCACGCCTGTCCAGAGTACACTTTTTCTTAATCAAGAGTCTCACCACATCCACATGGCCATTGGCACAGGCCAAATGCAGAGCCGTCCTGAGAAAGTGAGAGGACATTTAGGAAATTATAGTGCACTATCTCAAAACATAACAATGATTCACATAACTGTCACTATTTAATGGCATGTGATTCCTCTGCCTTCAATGAATATTTGATTTTGTGTAGTGAAAGCACAATAACTATTAGCTCTTACTACTCACTATATTAATGAAAGAGCTTTAATATATTTGAACAGAAGAAGGAGTTTGGCCTTCAGATTCAGAGAAAGTGGAGTTTAATCCTACTTTAAGCTCTGTTAGTTACCGGCTAGTACTTTCTGGCCCTCAATTTTGTCATCAATAAAATGCAGATAAAAATAGTAGCTATCACACCATGATGATGCTTCAGTGAGAATCTACACTGAGAGTAGTTCCTAGCCCAAACAGAAGCTCAGTGACTGTTAAATATTATCATTATTACTATCACTAATCTAAGACAACATTTGTATTAAGCAAAATGATACAATTATACTGCCTTTGTGCTTTGTTTTAAAGATCTCTGACATTAGAATAGAACTTGTCATTCATGATTTATTTCAAATAAAATGGGCATCCTCTTAAATATTCTCTTATTAGTAAATAAAATAATGGGGCATGACACAATTCATGGTGACTCACATTAAGTGAAATACAGTATCTACAATAGGTCTATGGCCGAGCTGTTGATAAGCATTTAAACAAATTTCACTTCTTAACAGTGCTATGGGAAAAGAAGGCTAAAAGAACAACAAAACATTTTATAGTATTATAGTTCTTACTTTGATTTTCAAAAGACTTCAAGACAAAGGAAACTCAGAGGTCAGATGAATGGGTATTACTTATCTTTTCAATTTTCAGATTTACAGGATGTATGCAATCAGCTATGCCAAAGGATTAACATTAGTATGTGATACTATTAGGCATTTGTAAAGGGCAATCTAAAGTGATCTTTTGTACTTTTCTAACTTCAGAATACTTTTGTTTGAAAGGAGGGAAGAAAAGTTTCACCTGAGACTAAATACAAATCCTCTGATTTTAAATCTCTCAACTTGCTCAGGACTGGCAGGTAAGTGAGAAGCTTTCAAGAGTGCGTGGGTCCTGATAGATAGAACGTGCCTGCTAAATACCAGGTATTGGGTTGTGTTTGATGGTGGGTTCATTGAAAGAATGGTTAAATATGGTTGAGAAGTATAATAGTTTTAAAGAAAACTCTTAGACAGTAAAGCAATACATTTACAATAGGAATCACCATTTCTATTTGGTAGTTTTTCATTTTCATCAGGGTACAATTAAATGACTTGCCTAAAATAACTGGCATATATGTAATAAATCTATAAGAAACATATTTCATGTATGTCATGAAATGTATGCATAATAAAATTTACAAGCACACATGAAAAGATGCCCTTTATTGCTGAAGAGGCTAAAAGGGAGCAGAGGAGTCTAATCCACTACATCAAAAATAAAAAATAAAAAAAAGAAAGTGATTCTGGGAAGATAGACGACTAGTAGCAACCCTTGGCAGAGGCTCCTGAGCAGAGGAAGAAAAACTGGATGGAATCAGAATCTATGAAGCCAAAGATGGGGAGCTGAGCCAAGAAAGAAGTTTGGCAAGCTGTAACTCCAAGGAAGAGCATTCAAGAAACCAAATTACAGGTACAAAGCCTAGAGGACAGGAGAACCCCTCCCCCAAGCAGGGGGACTCCCGCAGGCCATCTGTGAATGAACGAGGAACAAAAGACCTCTCATTTTACCTTGCAGGAGAGAGACGCTAAACTCCAGGTCTCTTTCTCTAGGGGGATCCCACTTATGAACCTAAACACCACCCTTCCAGGCATAAAATTGAACAAATAATTTCCTCCACAAGTCCAAACTCCCAGTTCATCCTTTCCCCTTCACATGGTGGTCTGAAGTTCTGCCCCCTGCAGAGCACAGAGTGTTTGGTCTTATCCTGAGAGAACTGGAATAGTGTGGACAGCCAACCATCAGGACAGAATCTGTGACTAATGGGAAAGAAAGAGTGTGGGAAGAAAGGAACACTCAGCAGGAGGAGGAGCAGTCCCCTGGTTATGACTATACCTGGCCAAAGGTAGTGTTGACCCTCAGTTCGGGCTGTGTCTGGCAGGACAGGGTGCAGAAAACCCAGCTCTGATGGCACCCACAGCAGGAGAGTGGTAGCCCCGTGTGGACTGAGTTTGGCAGACAGGGCTCGTCCCCAGCCCCTGCTTGCTGGGCCTGCAAGCAGAGGCTTGATAGGTGTGGACTGTGATGTGAGAGCAAGGGCGTGATCCCCTGATTCCAACAGAACCATCAAGCAGTGGCTTACTGGGTGTGAACAAAGACCTGAGGACTAGGGTGTGGCCCACTATCTCCAGTGGGGCTGGTGAGCAGAGGCTTACCAGGTGAGGACTGAGACCTGTGGGCAGGTGTGGTGCCCTGACTCTAACAGAGCCTGAAAACAGAGGCTTGCCAGGCAGTGGACTGAGACTGGCAGGTGGGGGTGTGGTTCCCTGACTCCAACTGGTCTGGCAAGCAGAGGCTAGCTATGTGTGGACTGAAACCGAAGGGCAGGGCCCAGTGCCCTAAGTCCAATAGAGCCTGTAAGCAGAGGCTTGCCAGGCAGTGAACTGAGACTGGCAGGCGAGGGCATGATCCCTGACTCCAACTGGTCTGGCAAGCAGAGGTTAGCTGAGGGGTGGGGCCCAATGCCCTGACTCCAACAAAGCCTATGAACATAGGCTTGCCAGTCAGTGGACTGAAACTGGCAGGTGGGGGTGTAGTTCCCTGACCGCCACTGGTCTGGCAAGCAGAGGCTAGCTGGATGGACTGAGACTGGTGGGTGGGGGCGTGGCCCCTGGCTCCAGCTGGGCCTGTGAGCAAAGAAACAAACAATTGTGTGAACTGAGTCTTGTGGGCAGGAGTGAGGATTCCTGGCTCCAATTGTGCTGTTGGAGACCCTTGAATCCCTCTCTGTTGGAGGGTTTGCACTGCCTGAGACAATTTGGTTGGAACCCGTGTCTGGGGCTGTCCACTTGGGGACATTCTGAGATTGACCTTCGAGTTCTGTAGTGGAAAAGAATTGAAGAGTGGGGGCTGGGTGCCATAGCTGTTTGTATCTCTTCACAGTTGAGATTTAAACCTAATACGGTGGTTTCTTAGGATAGGATAGAGGTTGGCTGATATCAAACAGAGATAGCTTGCGCTATCTCACCAAGTAGGTCTTCAGAGGCTAGAACTCTGAAAGAGGCCTTTGTAAGGTTGAAGGAGACAAGACACAATTACAAAGCCTAGCACTTTGGTAAGGTGCTATCTCTACTACCTGGGAACCCCAATTCAATCTCACCCTACTACTTCTAATAACCAAACAGTGGAAAATAAACATGGTGTGGCCCCAACAGAAGAACTCTGGCAACATGAATAACCAGAGTAAATCAACCCCCCCCCAAGAAATGAGAAAGGAGATACAACTGAAGATGCCATGCATAAATAAATGGCAGCAATGTCAGAAATTGAATTCATAACATGGATTGCAAATGAGATAAATAGAATGGAAGAAAAGATAGAAATTGAATTCCAAAGAGTAGAAAGTTGTCTCAAGAAATTAATGAATTCAAAGCCCAAGTCACCAAAGATATGGACATAATGAGAAAAGAGATAGCAGAACTTAGGGAAATGAAAAAGTTAGCTGAGGAGCTCCAAAACACAGTAGAATCCCTCAGTAATAGAGCTGACCAGGCAGAAGAAAGGATCTCTGAAATGGAAAACAATGCTTTTGAGTGTTCCCAAACACTCAAAAAGGCAGACAAATGGAGAATAAAAATTCATCATTCCCTGAGAGAGTTGTGTTCCCTGAGATCTCCAAAAGATCAAACATTCATCTTATAGGAATTCCTGAAGGAGAAGAGGATGGTCCTAAAGGTACAGATGCTCTACTCCAAGAGATTTTTGAGGAGAATTTCCCAAGCATGGCAAGAGATACAGAACTTCAGATAGCAGACAGTTTCAAAACCCCAGCAAGACTCAATCCAAATAAAGCATCTCCTAGACACATCGTGATTAAATTTACCAAAGTTGAGATGAAGGAAAAATTCTACAAGCAGCCAGATGTAAGAAAAACATCACCTACAAAGGGAGAAATATCAGAATGACTGCAGATCTCTCAGCCAAAACATTTCAAGTTGGGAGAATATGGTCATAAACCTTCAGTCTGCTAAAACAAAACAATTTCCAGCCCAGGATCCTGTATCCAGCTAAACTGAGTTTCATTTGTGATGGAGAAATCAAATACGTTAATGACATAGACATGTTGAAGAAATTTGCCATAACTAAACCAGCTCTCTAGGATATTCTCAGACCCATCCTCCACAATGACCAGTGCAATGCTTTACCTCCAAAGTAAACTCACCCAGAAATTTTTGAACAAAACCTAACTTCCACAGTGGTCAAAGGATTAAAAATGTTCACTGGACATCCGAATATCATGACACTCAAAATACAACCAGGCTTATCAATTCTCTTAATTAATGTGAATGGTTTAAATTGTCCTCTAAAGAGGCACAGGCTGGCTGACTGGATACATAAACTCAGACCAGATATCTGTTGTATATAAGAATCTCATCTTACCTTAAAGGATAAAAATAGACTCAGAGTGAAGGGATGGACTTCTATGATACAGGCAAATGGAAACCAGAAAAAAGCAGGGGTTGCAATTTTAGTAGCAGATACAATTGGCTTTAAACCAACAAAGATAAAGAAGGATAAGGAAGGTCGCTAAGTATTTGTCAAGAGAAACACTCAACATGTAGAGATTTCATTAATTAACATTTATGCACCCTACCAGAATGCTCCTCCATTCATAAAGGAGACCCTAGTGGATATGAAGAACTTGATATCTTCCTGCTCTATAACAATTGGAGATTTTAACACCCCTTTGACAGTTTTTGATAGAGCCTCCAAGAAGAAACTAAACAAAGAAATATTAGACTTAAACCTGACCCTAGAAGAAATGAACTTTACAGACCTCTACAGAATATTTTGCCCTAATAAAACTGAATATACATTCTTGTCCTCAGCCCACAGATCATTCTCCAAAATAGATCATATCCTAGGACACAAGTATAACCTCAGCAAATTTAAAAGGGTAGAAATTATTCCTTGTATCTTCTCGAACCACCATGGAATAAAAGTTGGACTCAACAGCAATGGGAATCTTCATACTCAAACAAAGTCATGGAAGCCAAATAATCTTAGGCTGAGGGGCGGGGGGGAGCAGAGCAAGATAGCTGACTGGAAGCAGCTTCTGAAAAAGGCTCCTGTCCAAACGGGAAGATACCCTCCAGAAACTGCGCAATTAAGCTGAATACTGGGAGCCAAGACGAGAGAGAGAGAAGTGATTTCTGTGGGTCACCTCTGCTGAGACAGGCTGTGACTCCAAGAAAGCAAGCTTCAGGTACAAAATTCATCTGAAAGGAA
>CAUYRH010037960.1:0-12922 GCA_963574655.1 Perodicticus potto | reverse complement strand
AGATTTTACAGCATTGGGGGATGAACAACAGATGAGGCAGGACCTGGGGATGGCGCATGTTGACAGTACTGGAGCATGAGGAGAGAGAGGAAGGGCACCAGTGGGATGGGAGAGTTAAGTGGACGTTTCTGCTGTTTCTGATGAGAGAATCTCAAGCAAACAAGGTTCCAAAACGATGAAATAAGAATAGATAAAGAATGGGCAGAGCCCATAGCTCAGAGCGATGGCCACATACACCCAGGCTGGCATGTTCGAACCCAGCCTGGGCCTGATAAAACAATGACAACTGCAACAACAACAACAACAACAACAACAAAAAATAGCCGGGCATTGTGGTGGGCGCCTGTAGTCCCAGCTACTCGGGAGGCTGAGGCAAGAGAATCGCTTAAGCCCAAGAGTTTGAGGTTGCTGTGAGCTATGACCCTACAGCACTCTACCAAGGGTGACATAGTAAGATTCTGTCTCAAAAAAAAAAGAAAAAAAAGAAGTAACTGAGGTCAGAGGTAAGGTTGTATTGTTTTTACACTGGGAAAGGGAATGGAATACTTTGGGGTACACACAGAAATTTCCCCCCAAAAATATCAGGTGCCATGAGATTCTTAGAGAAAGGACTCATCCCCACAGTCTTTTGTTTTTTCTTTTAGACAAAGTCTTGCTATGTTCCCTATGCTAGCATGCAGTGGTGTCATCACAGCTCACTGCAACCTCAAACTAAGCAATCCTCCTGCCTCAGACTCCCAAGTAGCTGGGACTGCAGGCATGGGCCACCATGCCCAGCTAATTTTCCTATTTCTTTTAATAGAGATGGGGGAGGGGTCTTTTAATAGAGATGGGGGAGGGGTCTTACTTTTGCTCTGGCCGGTCTTGAAATTCTGACCTTAAGACATCCTCTCACCTCCCTGCCACGCCGGGGCCCCACAGTCCTTTCATAGAGAATCTGCCCCTGCTCCCTTGTCACGAAGCTTGTTCCCATCTCTATTCTCCTAAGCAAAAGACCCAGAATGTTTGCCATCCCGGGTCACCTGACCTGTTGTACAGTTTTCTCTTGTAGGAATTTGGAACTGCAATTCAGAGACTCCAGCCCAGGGGTTCCCTAGTCATCACTGTGCCTTGGTTCACCTGGAGAGTTTATAAATAAAAAACACAGATTCTTTTTTTTCTTTTTTGAGACAGTGTCAAGCTGTGGCCCTGGGTAGAGTGCTGTGGCGTCACAGCTCACAGCAACCTCAAACTCTTGGGCTTAAGTGATTCTCTTGCCTCAGCCTCCCAAGTAGCTGGGACTATAGGCGCCTGCCATAATATTAGCCTGGCTATTTTTTTGTTGCAGTTGTCATTGTTGTTTTAGCTGGCCCAGGCCGGGTTCAAACCTGCCAGCCTTGGTGTATATGGCTTGTGCCCTACCCATTGAGCTACAGGCGCCACCAAAAAAAAAAAAAACAAAAAACAAAAAAAACATGCAGATTCTTAATCACACAAACCATTAGACTCAGGAGGATGACAGTGGAGCCTAGGTATCTGTGTTTTAACAAAAGCCCCAGGCAATTCTCTTGTACTGGCCTGAAGATCAACTCCTGTATTTACCAAATACCACTCTAGTTAGTCTAGATGGAGAGGGAACAGGTGTAGGTTAATGTAGAAATGACAGAGCACGTGGCCCTATGTCTAACTAGGACTTAAACTCTCCCTGTATCAGTTTCTTCATCTGCAAAATGGGAACAATAACCATCTATTCATAGAACTGAGAATTAAATAAGTTAATACATTTAAAGCATATAGAACAGTGTTGGATACACAGTAAAAATCTACTATATGTCAGCTATTATCATTTTTAGGCTGCCAATAATGTTTCACTTAAAAGCAGACAAGATGGCAACTGAAAGGAGATGGCTCGGAAGAGGGCAATTCCTCATTTTACACCGCTGTCTTGTCCTTTTTGCTCTACCATCCCTCCACGCTCACACAGTGCATCTTGTGGCCTCTGATACTTTGGGGTCTTCTAGCTACGGTGTTCTTCTCCTGCCGCTTGTCCAGCCTTCCTTTCACTCATTCATGTCTTGGCTCAGTGTCCATGGAACAGTCTGCTCCTTCTAGAGAACTCTCCCTAAATCTCAGGCTAAGGGAAGAATCTCTCTTCCGAGATCCTTCTCTGCACTTGCCCTTGTGCTCCGTCTCTGCACTTCATGGCACCGTGAGTCCTCACCTCCTCCCTAGGCTGAGAGCTCCCTGAGGGGCTGTCCTACTTACCAATTCGGTCCCTACTCTCAGCACAGCCCTGATCTAGTTAAGCAAAGCAGAACCCACCTCCACCAGAAGACCCGGGACACCTTTGCAGTGGCTGGTACCACATCAGCCTTCTGTACCCTGAGTCGTACTCCGGGGCTGGCTCTCAGTGAGTGTAAGTCTGAACTTGGGGTCAAAGAAAGACTAATTTCCAAATTAGAAATCACAAAGTCAGACCAATTCCTAAGACTAGAAGGCCAAAGAACTCCCGCAATATGACTAGTTTCAAAAATAATTCAAAGGAACTGCTGACATGGTGCTGCTTGAAGAATTCGGAGATCAGGGAGATTCACGGACTCTGTTTCCATCACCCCGTAAAAATACAAAGAAAAGACAAATAGGAGGGACCGTATTTTATTGAGCAGCTACACTTGCTGGTTATGACGGAAGGCACTTAACATACGTGACTCAGTCAACACGAGAGGTCTGTGATGTGAGCACCTCCCCACCCTGCAGGCGCAGAGCCGTGCTCTTCAGCTGCCCAACAGCACCTGGCACAAGAAGTGAACTGAAGGGAAGATCCTTCAGTCTGTAGACACCACTGGGAGTTTTCTAGAAAGAGACATGCTGGCCACATGCCTTATCTTGGAATATTTTCCAAATATACTTATTCACGTCTCTTCAGGATGAGGAGAATCCTGTGTAGGGGAAGGACCCTCAGCTCCCTTCCTCATGGTGAGTGCTGAGGAGAAGCTGCCCAGGGTTGGGAGCATTCCCAACAGGATGCTTAAGAGTTTTACTCTCTCTAAAATATGAGGTCTGTCTGAAAAGTATCCAGCCACATATATGAAAAACAGAGGCATTTACTGAAGAAAATATAAGATACAAAAAGCATTGTCCGTGGGAAAATGCCGCCTTCGTCTCCTTCAAAGTAGGCACCTTGGGACCTCACACAGTTCTCCCAGCGTCTCTTAACCTGATCTGCACGTGTCCAGCATTCTCGGGTGCTCTGCTTATTGCAGGGCACACTTCCAGAATGTGGGTCACTATCAACAGATTCTCCACCACCACTGAAGTGTCTGTGCCATACTTTACTTGCACTACACTCCTTGAAAGCCTTCTGAATCACCTGAATGCTTCCGCAGTGCAATGTTGAAGCTCAATGCAAAGTTTCATGCACATTCGATGCTCAACTCATCAGTCATTTTGAGTGTGACGGCCACACCTGCTCACTCAACAGTGTCTAGTGCTCCCCTGGCTAGTACACTGATGTTGCCATTGAACCCCTGTGCCCATTCTACTCTCCTTGGCCCCAGGTTACATCAATGTTGCGCAAACCATTACAACACTGAATACTTTCCAAACAGACCTCATACAAGCTCTGTGATGCTCTTAATGGCCTGGAGGGTCATCCTGAGGTCCCAATCTCAGAAAATCTCCTTTGCTTGCTGTGCCCACTAAGCCCCAGCTGTTTCTAAGCAAGTTTGCTTTACTCTTGGTCCTGTTGAGCCTGTGAGGACTAGAGCTCCACTTTGGGCAGGCTCCAGCACCTGTGCAGTCATCAAATTAACACCCAAAGGAGGGTCCAGGCCTAAATCACCTGTCCAGATCACCTCCTGACCAGAACTTGCTCACTCTATGTCCTTTTGCATCTCCCTGACCCTTCTATGACCATGACCCAATTAGCACCCCAACAGTAACCCTCACCACACACCCCTAAGTTCCCTTTATTCCTAGGTGTTCTTTTTCTTTTCTTTCTTTTTTCTATTTTGTTCTTTTTAAGACAGAATCTCACCTTGTCACCCTTGATAGAGTGCTGTGGCATCACAGCTCACAGCAACCTCCAGCTCTTGGGCGTAGGTGATTATCTTGCCTCAGCCTTCTGAGTAGTTGGGACTACAGGTGCCTGCCATAATGCCACTCAGGTATTTATTTTTTGCAGTTTAGCCGGGGCTGGGTTGGAACCCACTATCCTCAGTATATGGGGCCAGTGCCCTACTCACTGAGCTACAGGCTCAGCCAGAAATTCTTTTTTTTGTTTTCCTTTTTTTTTTGAGACAGTCTCACTATGTCACACTTGGTAGAGTGCCATGATGTCACAGCTCACAGCAACCTCAAACTCTTGGTCTTAAGTGATTCTCTCTCTCTCTCTTTTTTTTTTTGTAGAGACAGAGTCCCACTTTATTGCCCTCAGTAGAGTGCTGTGGCATCACAGCTCACAGCAACCTCCAACTCCTGGGTTTAGGCGATTCTCTTGCCTCAGCCCCCCAAGTAGGTGGGACTACAGGCACCCGCCACAACGCCTGGCTATTTTTTTGTTGCAGCTTGGCCGGGCCGGGTTTGAACCCACCACCCTAGATATATGGGGCCGGAGCCTTACCCACTGAGCCACAGGCGCTACCCAAGGGCTTAAGTGATTCCCTGCCTGAGCTTTGCAAGTAGTTGGGACTACAGGCACCCACCACGATGCCCAGCTATTTTTCTGTTGCAGTTGTTTAGCTGGGCTGGGCTGGGTTTGAACCCCCTACCCTCGTGTACATGGCTGGCGCCATAACCACTGTGCTACGGGTGCCATGCTCCTAGGTGTTCTTTTTCAAACCTCCTTTCTGTCACTTCACTGTAACACAGGGTCACTCCCCCCATACAGGAAAGGTTAATGCCACTACTCTGATTTGCATAGACAAATCAGTTGGCTGATTCCTCACATGGGCTCTTCTGTCTTAGGAGGACTATCTTACAAGCTCTACATAAACTGACCTGAAACTTCATAAAAGTAAGTTTGTCTGTTCGCCTTCATGTTCAGGGGAACATGACCACATAGCTTTTCAGTAATGTTGGAAAGTGTGTCTGGGGTGACTGGTTTGATGTAAAATAGAGGTTCATGGGGACTTCGAGGCAAGACATTTCAAAGAGACAGGCAGCTGATTTGCCTTCAGAAGTAAGACACTATGGGCAGAAAAATGAAGAATGGTTTCGAACATGAGCCCCAGGTGACAGCCCAGGTGTGGAGGCCCAGGGCACTACAGGTGCTAATTTATAACTGAAGGGGCTGGGTGCAGTGGCTGGTGCCTATAATCATAGTACTTTGGGAGGCTAAGCTGGGAGGAATGCTTAAGGCCAGGAGTTCAAGACCAGCCTGAGTCACAAAAATAGAGATTTGGATCTATGGAATAGAATAGAGAACTTACAGATGGACCCAGTCATGTATGGCCATCTGATCTGTAAACCAAACAAAAGCATATATTGATGAAAAGAATCCCTTTTTAATAAATGGTCCTGGGAGAACTGGTTCCCATATCTTTTACAACTTAGGAAAATTGACTCTTGCTGGATAAAAGATTTAAATTTAATACAAGTAATGATAAAAATTCTAGAAGAAAGTATGGGAAACACTCTCAACATCAGCCTGGGAAAAGATTTTATGAAGAACTCCTTGGCAACTTAAGCAACACCAAAAACAAATGAATGGGACATAATCAAACTAAAAAGCTTCTGAACAGGTAAGGGTACAACAACTAAAGTATACAAACAGCCTTCAGAAAGGGAGAAGATATTTGCACGCTACCAATCTGACAGAGGGCTGATAACTAGATTCTACAGAGAACTCAAATTAATCAACAAGAGTAAACAATCTCACTTATAAGCAGGCAAGAGCCAGAACTTTGTCTGAAAAAGACAAATGACCAACAAACACTTGAAAGAATCCTCAGCATAGTCCCTAATCATCAGAGAAAAGCAAATCAAGGGCAGTGCCTGTGGCTCAAAGGAGTAGGGCACTGGCCATATACTGGAGGTGGTGGGTTCAAATCCGGCCCCAGCCAAAAACTGCAAAAAAAAAAAAAAAAAGAAATGCAAATCAAAACCATCCTGAGATATCACCTAACCCAGTGGTTTTCAACCTTCCTAATACCACGATGTATTCATTGTTACAAAGGGGTTGCAACCCACAGGTTGAGAACCACTGAGTCCTAACCCCAGTGACATTAACCCATATTACAAAATCCTGATTCTACATATGCTGGCATAGATGTGGAGAGAAGGGAATACTTTTGCACCACTGGTGGTATTGCAAATACAGCTTTTATGAAAAGAAGTATAAAGAATCCTCAAAGAGCTAAAAGTAGACCTTCCATTTGACCCTGCAATCCCATTACTAGGTGTCTAAGCAGAAGAAAAAAATTATTATTTTACCATAAAGACTTTTGCATTAGAAGGGAATATAGCACACCTCCTGTGTAAAGGACTCAACTACAATTTGAATTTTATCTAACAAATGCAAACAATGTATCCTAATTGTTTGTACTCTCATATTAATCCGAAATTTTAAAAAAGACCAGCCTGAGCAACACAGTCAGATCTCATGTCTACAAACAATTAGCCAGGCACATGCTGTTGTTCCAGCTACTCAGTGGACAGGAGGAGGCTTGAGGTTGCAGTGAGCTATGATAACGCCACTGCACTTCTAGCCCTGGGCAACAGAGCAAGACCCTGCCTCAAAAAAATTATCAATGGGAATATGGGCATCGCAATTAAAATTTTAAACAAGAGATGTTAGAGTTAATTGAAAGATTTAAAGCAGGCCAGGCATGGTGGCTCACACCTGTAATCCCAGCACTTGGGAGGCCAAGGTGGGTGGATTGCTTGAACTCACAGGTTTGAGACCAGCCCAAGCCAAAGCGAGACCTCAGCTCTAAAAATAGCCAGACATTGTGGTGAGCACCTATAGTCCTAGCTACTTGGGAGGCTGAGGCAAGAGGATTGCTTGAGCCCAAGTGTTTGAGGTTGCTGTGAGCTATGACGCCATGGCACTCTACTGAAGACAAAGTGAGACTCTGCCTCAAAAAAAAGAAAGAAAGATTTAAAGCACTCCAAGGAAAGTAAGTATTTCTGTGTTGACAAAATCTGAGAATAAATTTATTTTGAATTGAAAAAAATAAATTTATGGGCATTTTCCTCCCATCACCACCACAGAGGATTTTCCTCTGCTACAAGGGATATAAGCTCTTCTGCCCATATCTCAGAGCTCCAGCTACTCCCTTGGTCTCTGCCCCAGGCAAATGCAAATCTCCACAGTGGCTATCTGCTTTGCCTGTTTAATGGGCAGGGGCAGGAAATGCCCCAGAAGATGGATCTTTTCTTAGGACTTGTCATAGCCTCTTCTATGACCATTATTTTCCTCAGACTGCTCACAGACTCAGCAGGGTGTTTGTAAGCTATATCCCCAATGGGCTAGAGTTTCAGAAAAGGCAAGAAGCTTGCTAGCAATGGCTAGCTTCAATGTAAACCAGCTGTCTTTTCTTTGTTCCAACTCACTCAGCTTACTTCGTAGTTTTCTTCTTTTTCTGGGGGTGCTTTCCTTTGCCAAGAATGGTGTCTTTGTTCCCCATTCTCCCAGCATTTATATAATTATTATTGTGTGTTTTTAGCAATGGAATAGTATATAATTGTTTTTTAGTGACTCTTAATATTGAATTCCTAATATTGCTAACTCCTAGTATGTTAGTAACTCCTAATATGTTTCATAGGTGAGAATTTTGTATACATCTAGGTGGCCCATTAAATCACTTTTGAGAAGAGGGAATTGTCTAGTTATCTATTGTTATATGACAAATTCCAAACCTTAATGAGTTGAAAACACTTGTTATATTTCACGATCTTGTGGGTCAGTGTGATTCTTCTGGCCCACAGAGAACAGACCAAGGTCAGTCAGTGGTATTCAGCGGACAGGTGGGCTTATCTGGAGAGAGTGCAGGATGTTCTCACTCACAAGGACCAACACCTACAGTAGTGGCTGGTAGACTGTTCATCTGAGACTTGCCTCTCCAGCATGGTGGTCGTAATGTGGTGGCAGAACAGGGAGCTGAGAACGAGGAGGTAGAAGCAAGCCGCCAGTGACTTAAGGTTTAGGCTCAGAACTTAGCAGTGTAGCTGCAGTTACAAGGGCCAGACGGCAGCTTGACTGAAGTCCAGTAGTCTGCAGCCTTCACCTGTAGTTACCATCAGTCATCCCTCAATCTCAAAAAAAATAAAAATAAAAAATAAATTTATAATTGAATTGCTCCCACTATTTGTGTATGGCCATGGTGGGTGGCAGTGGGGATTTATTTGTTTCATGATGGTTAATGATTCTTTTATCAAGGCTGGGAAGCACTTTTATTATGAAAGTTATCTATATTTGTATTTGTAAAGTATGGAAGGTATAGAAAGTTAACACACAGGGCGGCACCTGTGGCTCAGCGAGTAGGGCGCTGGCCCCATATACTGAGGGTGGCAGGTTCAAACCGGGCCCCGGCCACACTGCTACAAAAAAATAGCCGGGCCTTGTGGTGGGCGCCTGTAATCCCAACTACTCAGGAGGCTGAGGCAAGAGAATCGCCTAAGTCCAGGATTTGGAGGTTGCTCTGAGCTGTGTGATACCATGGCACTGTACCAAAGGCGATAAAGTGAGACTCTGTCTCTATTTAAAAAAAAAAATTCAATGAAAAAAAAAAAGAAAGTTAATACATCAACTAGTTAACAATGGCTCTCTCTGAGGAGCAGATAGGGAAATAATGAAGGGACGCATTCATTTTTTTCACTTGATATCGTTCCATGATGTTTTTACAATGAGCATGTATTATCATTTTTTACATAAGAGTTTTACTGTGATGTAATTCACACACCATTCAATTCACCCGTTTAAAGGTACTATATAATGTGTGGGGTTCTCTCTCTCTTTTTTAGTATACCGTGCAGCCATCACTACAACATTTTCATCAGCCCCAAACAAACAACAGTTTCACCATCAAATAAACCTCAGTACGAGTCTTTTCCTAATTTCCCCTCCTCCCAGGCTGTAGGCAAAGTAAGGAAAGTTGACCAAATTTAGCATGAGCGACTCCATCTTTGTTCACTGGTTGACCCTGGCACCTCTTGCTGTTCTCAGGATGAAAGCCAAGGTCTCTTGGGCAGTGCCTGTGGCTCAGTGGGTAGGGCACTGGCCCCATATACTGAAGGTGGTGGGTTCAAACCTGCCCCAGCCAAACTGCAACAACAACAAAAAAAATAGCTGGGCGTTATGTCGGGGCCTATAGTCCTAACTACTTAGGAGGCTGAGACAAGAGAATTGACTAAGCCCAGGAATTGGAGGTTGCTGTGAGCTGTAACGCCACAGCACTCTACCGAGGGCGATAAAGTGAGATTCTGTCTCTAAAAGAAAAAAAAAAAAGTCAAGGTCTCTTATACAAGTGTCCTTGAGGAGGATCAGGGTGTCTGGAGGGTGTTTACTTCCTTCAGGGAGACTTGGCTGGTTTTCCAGAAGGGATGATAAATATTCCCAGGCTTTCGGCTCACATTTGAGTTGTACACAACCACTTTCGCATTATTCTTTTGAGCAATAAAAGAGGGAAGCCCCGAGAGCAGAGACTTGAAGTCACACCCGTGGAGTGGACCCACTGGCTGAGACCTATTCCAGTTGGGACTCCGATCGGCTGTTCTTGGGACTTCCCAGCTTATGAGCCAGATGTAGGTGTTCCCAGATTTGGTGAGTGTGTGATAGGTGTATGTAACACTTTCTTTCTTTCCTTTTTTTAAGAGACAGTCTCACTTTGTCACCCTCAGTAGAGTGCTGTGGTATTACAACTCACAGCAACCTCCAGCTCTTGGGCTTAGGCGATTCTCTTGCCTTAGCCTCCCAAGTAGCTACAGGTGCCTGCCACAATGCCTAGCTACTTTTTTGTTGCATTTTGGCCTGGGCCGGGTTCGAACCGGCCACCCTCAGTATATGATGCCAGCGCCCTACTCACTGAGCCACAGGTGCCGCCCCTGTAACACTTTTCTTTACTGGCTTGTAGACAAACTTCATGGTAGTTGGAAAGCCTGATGTGACTTCCTCCCCCTGACTAACCTTATATTTGTTTTCTACTCTTCTGTATAATTTTAATTTGCTTTCTAATCTCTTATATAATCTTACCCATTCAATAAACTCACCTTACTTTGGAATCTCAGAGTGTCCTCATGTACTTTCTATTTCGAAAAGCACAACACAGGCTCCGGCAATCACTTACCTATTCTCTGCCTCTATGGATTTGCTTCTTCTGGACATTTCTTTTCTTTGTTTTTTCTTTTTTTCTTAGAGACAAAGTCTCAGTTTATTGTCCTCAGTAGAGTGCCGTAATATCATAGCTCACAGCAACCTCCAACTCCTGGGCTTAGGCGATTCTCTTGCCTCAGCCTCTCAAGTAGCTGGGACTACAGGAGCCCACTACAACACCCAGCTGTTTTTTTGTTGCAATCTGGCTGGGGCCAGGTTCAAACCCACCACCCTTGGTATATGAGGCTGGCGCCCTACCCACTGAGCCACAGGTGCTGCACTCTTCTGTACATTTCTTACAAAAGGAATGAGATTCATATAATATGTGGACTTTCTTGTCTTATTTCGTTCACTCAGTATAATGCTTTCTAGGTTCATAGATGCTATAGCATGAATCAGCATTTCATTCCTTTTTAAGGCCAAATAATATTCCATCACATTGATACATGACATTTTGTTTATACATTCATCAACTGACGACAACAAATATTTGGGTTGTTCCTAACATTATGAACATTCATGCACAAGTTTTTGTCTGGATAACAGTTTTCAATTCAATTCCTAGGCATTTACCTAGGAATAGAATTGCTAGATCATATGGTAATTCTACATTTAACATTTTGAGGAACTGCCAAGACGTTTTCCACAGGGGCTGCCTCATATTACACCCCCACCTGTAATGCAGGATTTTTCTGTATCCCTGCCAGCACTTGTTCTTTTTTTAAAAAAAAAAAAAGAAATCATTTCAGTGTAAAGTGGCACCTCACTGTGGTTTTGATTTATGTACCACTACTAACCAATAATGATGGTGAACATCTTTTCTGATGAGTGTGGGCCATTTGTGTATCTTCTTTTGAGAATGTCTACTCAAGTTCTTTGCATATTCTATAATCGGATTATATATTTTTTTAATTAAATCATAGCTGCATACATTAGTGCAATCAAGGGGGAACAATGTGCTGGTTTCATATATAATCTGAAATGTTTTCATTAAACTGTTTAACATACCCTTCATGGCATTTTCTTAGTTATTACGAAGACATTTCTTAGTATGAAGACATTTGTATTCTGCATTTAGTAAGTTTTGCCTGTACCCTTCTAAGATGCACCATAGGTGTGGCCCCCCAATTACCCTCCCTCCACCACAACCTCCCCCCTCCCTTCCCATATTCTTGTGCTATAGTTCAGTTATAGCCTTCATGTGAAACCTTTAAATTAGCTTCATAGTAGGGCTGAGTACATTAGATACTTTTTCTTCCATGCTTGAGATACTTTGCTAAGAAGAATATGTTCCAGCTCCATCCATGTAAACATGAAAGAGATAAAGTCTCCATCTTTCTTTAAGGCTGCATAGTATTCCATGGTATACATGTACCACCATTTATTAATCCATTCGTGGGTCGATGGGCACTTGGGCTTCTTCCATGACTTAGCTGCAATAAACATTCTGGTACAGATGTCTTTGTTATAATGTGATTTTTGGTCTTCTGGGTATATACCTAGTAAACGAATTACTTTGTTATACTGTGGGTAGATGGGCACTTGAGCTTCTTCCATGACTTAGCAATTATGAATTGGGCTGCAATAAACATTCTGGTACAGATGTCTTTGTTATAATGTGATTCTGGTCTTCTGGGTATATACCTAGTAAAGGAACGGTAAGTAGCTAGTAAAGGAATTATAGGATCGAATGGCAGGTCTATTTTTAGATCTCTAAGTACTCTCCAAACATCCTTCCAGAAGGAATGTATTAGTGTGCATTCCCACCAGCAGTGTAGAAGTGTTCCCTTTTCTCCACATCCTCGCCCACATCTCTGGTTTTGGGATTTTGTCATGTGGGATAATCTTACTGGAGTTAGGTGATATCTCAAAGTAGTTTTGATTTGCATTCCTCTGATGATTAAGGATGGTGAGCATTTTTTCATGTGTCTGTAGGCCTTGTGCCTGTCTTCTTTAGAGAAGTTTCTCTTCAAACTACCCTGCGATGGGATCACTTGTTCTTTTCTTGCTAATACGTTTGAGTTCTCTGTGGATTCTGATTGTTAAACCTTTGTCAGAGGCATAACTTGCAAATATTTTCTCTCATTCTGAGGTCTGTCTGCTTGCTATACTGACTATGTTCTTGGCTGTACAGAAGCTTTTTTGTTTGATCAGGTCCCAGTAGTGTATTTTTGATACTGCTTCAATTGCCTGGGAGTCCTCCTCATAAAATATTCACCCAAGCCAATTCCTTCAAGAGTTTTCCCTGCACTTTCTTCTAATATTTTGATAGTTTCATGTCTTAGGTTTAAATCTTTAATCCAGTGAGAGTCTACCTTAGTTAATGGTGAGAGGTGTGGGTCCAGTTTTAGTCTTCTATAGGTCGCCAGCCAGTTCACCCAGCACCATTTATTAAATAGGGAATCTTTTCCCCACTGAATGTTTTTAATTGGCTTGTCAAAGATCAAGTAACAGTAAGTAGCTGGATTCATCTCTTGCTTCTGTATTCGGTTCCAAACATCTACCTCTCTATTTTTGTGCCAGTACCATGCTGTTTTGATCACTATCAATTTATAGTAGAGTCTCAGGTCTGGTAGCATGATTCCTCCTGCTTTGTTTTTATTTCTGAGTAATGTCTTGGCTATTCAAGGT